>CM074495.1:13456294-13624124 GCA_037389245.1 Oryzias sinensis
TAATAATAATAAACATTACAGATACAATAGGGTCCTTGCACTCCGTGCTCGGGCCCTAATAAACCTAACAGATACAATAGGGTCCTTGCACTCCGTGCTCGGGCCCTAAATATCAAGCTGTTGTTTCTAACGTTTGTTTCTAACGATAATCAAGTCACGTTAAAATACATTATTATGAAAGACAGTAGCAGGGATGAGTCTGTTTATACAGGTAAACAAAAATTCTATGAAAATGTGCTTTAACACCAAAGACTCAATTCTAACCAAAGTAAAAAATAAATAATTAATTAGAGCATTTAAACTAAATTTGGAGTTTACTTCGAGATTATCTATGCAACGAGCAAATTCCAAAGGGTTTGACAATTCCGAAGCTCTCATCTTTGATTAAACATAAAAGATCTCTGGTTTTAACAAAACCCTTTATTAAATATCAACAGACACTGCAGTAATTGACCAAAGATTTGGGGTCTTTAAAAGGGTTTAAATTAAAACAATAAAAAGACCAGAAATAAGTAATGACTTTATTTGACCACATTTACTCAAACCCTTGGATATTAAGCATATTTGGAATAAATGATGCAGAAGTGTGTCAGTTCATTTGCATAATATTTTGTTTATATCTAAGCAACTGTTTAAAGTTTTGGTTGATAATTACTGATTAAATGGTTAAATTAAATCAATTCAAAAGAGACACCTCAGAAAAAAAAAGAACCATAAAGTTGAAAATTGGAATCACAATGACAAAATTGAAGATAGTCATAAAAGTATAATCTTCTTATTTACCAAGTCAAAAACAAGCTTTTTTTTATCAAATCAAGAAATATAACCTTTTTTTCAATTTTTCCATTTCATATCATCCATTTTCTTTCTCTCACACCATCTTTCAGGCAGAGAGAAATCTGACCTCTGCTACACAAACACAATTTACACAGCACTGTACCAGTAATTATATAGTTGACTCCGACCATTGAACAGTCTTTTTAATTTGAACTTGTTGCCAACCTCACCACATCCATTATGGCACACTATGCTTATAATATTATAAGTATGGACAAGACCAAATTAACTTGATCAAAAAACTTTTCAGAAATGACTGGGTATTTTCATCTTTTCCTTCCATTTTTCACTTAATGTTGTTCTTTTACATAAAAATGTTAATTGAAATAAATGTAAAACACACCCATCTGTAACATAATAACTGTATGCAGCCAGGAACTAACCTGTGATTTCATCTATAAATATCTAAAGACTCTATAAAGACTCTATACAGGTCAAATAGAGGTTTAGGATCAAAGCACTTTAAGAGCATGAGTACAGTAGTTGTCAAATCTAATAATACTTAACAAGAACATTTTAATTTGTATCTTTATGGATGAATGAACAGAGGAAAATAAGGCTGAAGAAAAGCAGCCCGACTGAAGCAGACTTCTCCTGTCATAAAAATTATAGAGGAAAATTTGAGAGCAGGAGGGCGATTCTGTGGTAGGAGCACAACAGCAGTAAGATGAAAGGCTCTGAACGAGTGGAACGGGGATTACAGAAATGGAGAAACGGATCCAGAGGAGGTGATGGGTGATAGCGCACGGGCCCCAAGATGAATCCTCGGGAGATCTGCTAACTTTCATATTCAAATGTTGGGGATTGTCAGTGAGCTGCATCTCCGTTAGCCCAGCACCCCTGCTGTGACCCCCTTCTTGTATATTAACACAAAAGTCTGGAACAAAAAAAAAAAAAAAAACATCCAGAACATTCTACAATCCATCTCAACCATTTTCTAAAGGAAAATATTTGGAACACAGAAAAAGGGTGCAAGAAAACTGAAACTTTGCTGTATAAATGAAAATTTAAGGGATCAACCTTGATATTCCAAGTGATCACAGATGATCACAAGTTTTCTTCACAAAACACACGTCTGTTAAAGTGGTCCTGTTAAGTTTGACCTCAGCGCTGAAATTTCTGAAGGGGAAACTTTTTTTTTGTTTTAACTGTAGATTTTGTCATCACTTCCAGCTTAGTGAAAGTCCCAAAGAACAGATAGGTCAGCCCTGTCAGTGACAGCCAAACACTTTCCCTGATTAATCAAGCCTCACTGCGCGGCTTTATGTGCCATTAGGAGCCCTGGTAAATGACTTCACTTCATTCATTAAAGTGGAGCATCCTCTGCGCGTAAAGCTAGACAAACAGACAAACGAGCAAATGTTGGACAAGACGTTGTGATCGGGCAGCAGCAAGGAAGATGGGTTTTTTTGGGGTGGGGTGGGGGTACCGAAGCAAGATAAACAACGACAAATATAGACCCATTATGATGCTGAATAATTCATTCCATACGCAGAGCTTCAGGAAAACAACAGAGGAAAGAGCTCGAACAGCCATGGGGATTATTATGAAGCCTGAAGTGCTTCTTTCAAAACAAAGTCATGTCTGCACACAGGCCTGTCTGGAAGATAGCAACGTTACTTCGTATAAAGTCAAGTTACAATGGTCAAAATCTGGAGTCATTTTTTGTTAGACATGTAAATCTGATGGGTTTGTTTAAGGGAGGCAAAAAGGAGGGAAGACCGCAAACAAAGAGAAGGGAAAAAGGAAGGAGGGATGTGCAGAGTAAATGATTAATGAAAGAAGCAGTATGCAGAGGTCAGAACGAAGTGGGACCGAAAGGATGCTGCAGCTTTTGAGCAAACTGAAATGGATAAAGCGTCTTGCTGTCAGGCACCTTCACTTTATTTAAGAAGACAGTTTCTCCTACCTTAAGCTAATTATTCACTTTACTTTCAAGTGACCATGTAATAAATCAACAAGACTGTATGAGCTTAACAGTATCTAAAGTGAAAATCTGTGTATTATTTGCATATTGTCCAAAAAAAAGGTCGAAAAAACACTGACTGGCAGTGTGCTGGAGCTTTGTCTCAGCCTAAACTCTCTGATGTATCTCTAATTGACATTTTTGCTGATGGTCACAACTTCTATATCCTCCATTACTTTTCCATGGAATCTCCCGGGATCCCACTAATGGCTTTGTCTATAGGCAGAGCTCTTGAATGAGACATATTCATACAGAGCAAATGTCTAATGCTGGCTGCTCTCTGACTTCAGTTACTTGTACGCTGTTTACTAAGCGATACAAGACAAGTTCATTGCAGCTTTGAAGAAATACAAAGAATAGAAAAAAATAAATAGACACCGGGATTAATTTATGTGCTTCCAACCATGCGCTACCTCAGCAGAAATGATATCTCGTGCTTCTTTCCTGTTTGTCTTACTTTTTAACCACCTTCTACATTTCACAATAAAGCCTTAAGAAGAGGTTTAGAAGAGTGACTTCAATGCTCAACAAAGAAAAATAGCTCACATCCTCAAATGAAGCCTTCATGCTTGACTGCCAACAATAACAAAATCTTAATAATGACAAATCAGTTTTTTTAGTTGACACATATAGATGCATGGAACATGAGGTAAAATATCAGAAGAATTTGCTGAGGGTGAAATGTCATTTTTCAAAGTACAAGTCAAAAAGAATGAAACTCATATCCTGATGGACTGGGAAGAGCATTCTTTGGATCACCTCCATGCAGAAACAGTGTTTACCTTTCATTAAGTGGAGATTCCAGAGTCATGTCCTCCTCCAGCCCTCAGGGCTGTCTAATACAAAGTGTAAATAAATGCAGTAAAACAACCACTTCAAACTGAAACATCCCAGGTACTTAAGGGGGAATCTTATTCAGAACAAATTTGAAAAGAAGCGCATGTCAATCAAGACAGCTTCCAGCAAATTTACCCTTCTGTCAGTGAACTCTGATCGGTTGCAGAGCAAAGCAGCAAAGTGGATTATCAGTATGGAAAGGAGCTTGACAGCATCGATGTTCAGCTACTGTCCAAACTGATAGCAGGCGACTTATCAGGACTCAAACCACAAGTCCAACTGTAAATGAAGACCATCATTCTGGCCCCTAATAAGCAGTGAGGTTACACCCAAGCCTCAAAGATAACTCAACATAAGTTAAACAGACATTAAGTAGTCAGTGTCATGCAACATAATTTTAAGGACTATTATGTTCTGACAAACAAGAGTTTTGTTACACAACTTTACCAAGTCTCACTTAAGACCACACATACTGTAATTTAGATCAGGGCTGCACAGAAAAGGTCCTGGTTCAATTCCCTGGTGAGACCTTTTCTCAGGCTTCCTCCCACAGTCCAAAACACATGCTTCTTAGGTCAATTGGTACCATTCAATTGTCCCTAGGTGTGCATGTGAGTGTGTGGCTCTGGAACAGACTGGCAACTTGATGAGGGTGACTCCGCCTTAGACCAACAGTTGCTGGGTTGGCTCCAGCAACTCCATGACCTCAAAAGGGATTTAATAGGTTTTGAAGATGAATGAATGGCTGGACAATTAAGGTGAAATTTTTTACCTCAACTAACCTTTAAGCCAAGTCTCCATAAGGTCACATCGTTGACCTCTAATCTGAAGATCCCAAGTTTGGTTCCTGCCCTGCGCACCCATATGTCAAAGAGTCCTTTGACAAGACACTGAATCCCACATGGCTGCTGGTGGTTATAGGTTGGCAGCGAAGCCACCATCAACATGTGAATGTGTGAGTGTAGGTGAATGGGACTGTGAGTTTAAAGGCCTTCTAAGAAGGTAGTAAAATGCTATACTAATTTACAGCATTTACCATTTTTTCGTGATATGGTCGTCATGTTGGAACCAGACAGTGTCAGTCAGTACTGATTGGTCCTAATAAACATTTC
Source organism: Oryzias sinensis (assembly GCA_037389245.1). NCBI lineage: Eukaryota > Metazoa > Chordata > Actinopteri > Beloniformes > Adrianichthyidae > Oryzias > Oryzias sinensis. The sequence goes on from CM074495.1 coordinate 13,461,047, forward strand.
TATGGTGACCACTCTCGCCAATCAGAAGTGAGCTTGTTGGAAGTTCACACCCCTACCACTTGAACGCAAGCACAGGAGAACTGTCAATCAAATATATTGAACGTTCGTTGCAAGACCACATACTATCATTGAGGCATTTGACTGATCAGTTTATAACTTGAAAAACTTGCAATAAAGAAAAAATATAAAAGAAGGGACTAGTAAGAAAATGGTAAAAAAGTAGCAGAGTAAGAATTGTTATTCTGTCAAATACAATAACAGAGTTTATTTCTCAATAGAAGTCTGAGATTTTGGTCTCTTGGAACCGGCTGATAGAGCCCTGTGCGGGACTATTTTCTTCATCCCCCCCGCGCCCGCTGAATTTCTGACCAATCCCGCCCGCTCCCGCAAAACTCATAGAATTTAGTCCCGCACAGTAATAGAGATGCATTAATTTTTGTATTGTCTCCCGTCCCACAGGAAAAAAACACGTATTTTTATTGATATTATTAAAGAGATTCATGTCCTTCCTCCAGCCTCATCTTTTCATGCATTCCTCTTTTGTGTAATGTGCAACTTAAATATTAAATATATTTTCCCAAATCCTGTGCGGTTAAAAGTGTGCGTGTGTGCGCGCGCAGACAGACGGCCTGAAGCGCGCTCTTAGTAAGAGGCGGGGCGGGGCGTTGCACACCCCCAACAACAGGTTAGATGACAGAGGCCATCGGGCATCTCTACCTGGTGCCTTCACGGAGCTTCAGTACATAAGAATCCAACAGCCGCACAGCCTAACGTAATCCGCTAATATATATTCATGAGATATTCATGGCAGCACTGATCCCGCGGGTGTTTTTTTTTTGCTGCCCGCTCCCGCCCGCAGCACAATTCAAACCGCCAAATCCCGCGAGATTTGGGTTGGGTCCCGCGGGACCCGGCGACCCGGGACCCAATGCAGCCCTCTACCGGCCGGTACTTCCTATTAGGAACGTGAGGGGGGAGGTGTCACACAGTCCAGTTTTAATATACAATCAATGGGTCACATTATATGAACTGCTGTCACTTTCAAACTGCAGTATCACGCATTTCTTTAACTTGCTTAGATTTACAAAATAACATTTTAGGTGTACAAACTTCTAATATTAACAAATTATTATTGGGTAGCAGCTTATCTACTTGTCAGTAAGCTTAAATGCACTAACAGCCTAAAAGCAAACTAGCACTTTAAATTTGACCAAACATTAAATTAAGTCGTGTTTTGAATTACAATTTTGTTTTTTTGTTGATCAATATTATCCAATTTTCTTAAGATTAGCTAAACTGTCTAGTAGATTGTGAGCTGTTAAATGGTTTAAACAGAAAGAAATGTCTATTTTAACATTAATCAACAAAAAAATACACTCAGGTTTTGGTAAAAGGTTTCCATGAAGAAAATGTGTTGTTGTATTTACATGTAGGGTTCTACAGTCAGCTTTACAACTGAAATCCATAGCTCTGTGTATCAGAGAAAACAGTATGCACAGAATGCTTTCACAGGGAGAAAAAAACTAACTGGAGCGGCTGCAATTATGGCTTGAGCAGACAATACCTTAAAAAGAAATTGCCACGCTGACCTCAGACAGACTCAATCAGACAAAGTGAAACGGCTCTCCTTCTGTCAGCGGTGGTCAGGGACTCAGGAGCAGACAACAATGCCCAGAGCCAAGATAACAGGAAATGCCAGCTTATCCCAGAAACAGAGGGAGATGATGAGAGGGTGCGATGGGTCAGCTCACTGTTTTACAACAGTCTGGACTAAACACAGATTTTGGCTGTAAACTGTCTCCAAAAATGAGAAGAAAAAAAAACAGACGACGTAATACAAAATTTAATTTAAAACTAAGCTTAAGCTGAGAGGATTTAAAGATAGCTTTTCTTTTCAGCCATCAAAACAAGCAAATCTACAAACTTTCTTAATTCGAGTTGCATTTCATTGGCTTTGATTTGCTTAGATTGAGTCACCATTTGTAGGGACTATGTTTAATTTCACAGCTGAGAGAGCAGCAATGATTTTCAGGAATGTTTTCATTGTTCAACTTTCACTACAAGCAATTACAGTAAATTCTGCATGCACTACAGCCATAAAGCCAGGAATATTAAACATCTGTTTGCAAAGAAAACTCAAGATGGTAACACTTAGAGTAGCAGCCAGTAAAGGTTAATAACTCCGTTCTTTCATAATTACTATTACCCGGTACATTTTGGTTGTTTGAAAACATTGAGCTGGTCACAGGTGTCACATAAATATCTAAAACTTTGTAAGTTAGCACACGTGAAGCAGGAGTCAGAGGAGATCTCCATAGGGATCACTTCAGTTTGCACCAGTTTGACATTTACCATAGCGTCATATGGATAAATTCTGCTCCAAACAAGGTTGGGGGTTATTGTGAATACACTAATGTTTAGCTCTCTCGAACTGTTTATTATTTACGTGTTACTAACAAGTTTAGGAGTTAACATAGTCACAGTAAAATTTGTTTTAGCTATGTCAGTCTTTTTTTTTTTTTAACGTGTTACAAGCAACGTTGGGAGTTACAGGTATTATGAATACACTAACGGAGCTAACGCTTCGAACGTGTGCAAACGTGTTAGGGTTGATGCGATTGCAGTCAATAAAGTCCAACTGACGGGCTTATCTCTGACTACTTTGTCTCGCTTAATGCACCTTGTAGTTCAGTGCATTTTATATATGCCAAAAGTTCAAAAATAGATCAGTCATTGACAGTGCGCCTTATAATCTGGTGCACTCTTTAATACAGAAAATACTCTAAGATAAAACAAATCCAAAAATTTTACTAAAATGTGTTCTTAGCATAACAACAAATATCTTGTAGTATTTTACACTACTGGTTTTAGTATGACTTTAAAAAGCATGACTTGCATGTCTTTTTAAAGATATTGTTATGTAGCTACGCGCTAACGTAGATGACAGGCAACTATTATTGACGTCTTCAAGCGGTAGTAATGTCAGAATTTGAAGGCACTACTTGGACGGCTAAATGTATTGGTAGGGAAAAGTCGTAGGGGAAGCAATTCGGATTCGGCCGCAGACTTTTTGTGTTCCGTTATAAAAATCTTCAGATATTCTTTACAATATTTTGTTTCACCTATTTCAAGTTCAGTCTGTCTATGATTTGCTGAATCCAACTGTAAACTCAAAGACAACTTTAAAAAATAGCGGTTGCTTTGTCCAACAATTTGCATCCCTTTATTTCAACAGCCATCAAAAAACGGCATTAAAGACACAAAGGAATTGAGACGTCCTCAGTATGGGGAAAAACGCCCTTGGATCCACTGTTGAAAGAGTGGGACTGTCGATTAAAGAGGAATTGGTGTGAAGATGACCTTTTGTTTGAGGGCAGCATACAGAGAATTCAAGTGAGCAACTTTAACTTCATGAACAGAGCAAAGAAGAAAAAGTAAAATACAGTCTTTTTTTTTGTCTGGAGTAAGAAATGAAAGGAAGCAAACAGAGAAAAGGAGAGTCTGAAGCAGTTGGTATAAGCCTGGTCGTCACGCATGCTTAACCTTGCGCTAGCGTCTGTGAGATGCTGCTTGCATATCAATGATGGAGGAATATCAGCAGAGAGGTCTCTAATCAACCTCCAACATACTCATTGTGCGCAGAGGCTTGGCGACCGCAAGAGGTGCAGTCAAATTGAGGCGTTTGTAAGAGAAACATTGAGCAGAAAGAAGTTTAAACTGAACTGGTATGGCAGACATGCGACAAAAATCACTATTAGCCAAAAGTGCTAATTAACCTTAAATGTGCAGCTTCAGATGAGACGCTTTGACTGAGTCTGCATGTTCACCAGCAGGACTCACTTATTGCAGGAGTTCTCAGGTTACAGGAAGCCCTTTGAGGGAGAGCATCCCATACTCTGCTGCGGTAGAAAGCAAAGCTAAGCATGTTTGCTGTCACCAGGGGCAACAAAAGGAAAACTTCCTGATAAAACCACAAGAGCTGCTGCAAGGAACGTGAACAAAGCCCAACAGCACAGATAGTACTTTTCTGTCATGGTGAGCAAAGCAAGAAAATAAATAAATAAATAACCTCTGCCTTTTTCCACACTGTTCTTAGTATTTTAATGACAAAGCTTGATACGCTAATAGTAATGCTGAAAAAAATTGTTTAAGAATAATAAAGAAAAGAACAAATGGGACGATAAAGAGAGAACAAAGATTTGACGGTGAGCTGCTAATTTAAATTGAAGCATTGAGGGAAACCTGTGGGGGTCCTTGGGGACCAGCCCCGTGTGATAAACTCATTCATCCATACCCTCCACTTTTCAGGGAAGTGATAAAACACTTTGAGGAAGCTGTGCCCCCACGTGTTATCTGATGCCGACAGGCGCCTTTTTTCTTGTCAATTCTTCTTAAGGGCCCGGGCGTCCTGCGAGGGGATCTTTAAACGGCATCCTATTCACTGACTGACACCCCACTTCTCCACACACGTCGATCAGAAGCCGTCTCTCATCAACTCATCCAGCTCAGAGGGAGACCTGTGCTTTGATAGCAGTTCTGTGACATGTTACATCTGGGGATAACAGAGAGACGAGGAGGAATGGCAGCAGATAAAAGAGGGCTTTAAACAGCTTCCATGCCTTCTGCAGGTTAAAAAAGTGTTTTCTTTCAGAGCCTTGTCAGACTGTCATCTTCGCTTTTGTTACAAAGCAACTCTGTAAAACAAGAAAGCCAAAAAAAAAAAAAAAAGATCTTTTTCTTTTCTGGTTTTCTTCTAATCACAGATTAATGCTAATCTGATGTAGGATTACACAGACAGGCTGCAGATTCTACTGCACATCACTCCCTGACCCTCTGTATTAGAGAGTCAACAACAGAGTCTGGTGACAGTTCTCTGCACTCTCACTGTTGTTCACAAGCATCCCATGAGAGCTGGAAAGGCTATTAGCTGTGTAATGATCTCTGGATGTTGTTTGCATTCGTACAGGCAGACTGACGGAGGTTGATTTTGAGAGATTAAATATATGGAAAAAAGATCAATGGGATTACAGACGGGCTTTATATTTACCCAAAGCACAACAGAGTGAATACAGATACGCAGTCACAAAATGCCATATTTCCATGCTGACGGGAAGCAGCTTTAAGGTATTTGGATTAAATCAGCGCAGCCACGTCTGATTTGAATTCATGTAAGTGACCATTGAAATGCAGATTTTAAAGTGAAACTTGCCTCAATAGACAATGTGGATTCTTGTTTAATCTGATTTAATCCGATCAGAACAAACTAGTCCTCTGTTTATTCTGATAACTAAATGGCTTTAAAAAAAAGAGAAAGAAAAAGAAGCAGGTCTATTAGATGCATCAGGTGAGAACAGCGATGGAAAAAAAACACATTACCTGCACACCTGATGCGGTGCATTGTGCAAGGTGTGTGTCGTTGTGCCGGAGATAGTTCTCGATTTTTATTGAGGTTCCTGCTGTAATGCAACTCTGTCAGACTCAGACGTGCTGCCTGAATTGCTTCTGTTTGGGTAAACACTCCCAGCATGCACTGCTTTGCCTCAGTCTGTGCAATGCTGCATTGGCAGTACTCTGGTAGGATTCTGAAGCGATTCAGTTTGGAAGTAACTGTGTGTGTGTGTGTGTGTGTGTGTGTGTGTGTGTGTGTGTGTGTGTGTGTGTGTGTGTGTGTGTGTGTGTGTGTGTTTGTGCGTGCGTGCGTGCGTGTGTGTGTGAACCTGTACAAGCTTGGGTGTGGAATGATCATGTTCACAAGATCAAAAAAGCTTCAGACAGCATGATTGATGATTGGCAGACAAGAAACAATCTGAAGAAAAGGACTCCCGCTGATGGACAGTGGCTACATTTTCTAACAGGGTTATTAATACTGTCAAATAACACAAGAAAAATACAGTTTATTTCCACACATGGGGTGTAATAAAAATACATCTTCTGCAAAGTTTGTTTCATGATTCATGAGACAAAAAAGGTGACGAGAATGAGTGAGAAGTGGATCCAATGTTCCTCAATGGGGGCCACAATCCCAGAGCTCTGTGAAATGTGTCCTCTGACTGCACCGACTGAAACCCACACTCATTGAACAACTGCAGTACACAGTCAGTGCTCCTTTCCTGTCAGTCCGAATCTAAATCAAACCAAAGCAAGAGAGGAGAGAAACGAGACCTGAGCTGGGATTCTACAGAACAGAATAAATAACTGTAAAGTAATGGTATATTATTGTTTTCCGTTCCTCTCTAGTACTGGAACATAGAATATAGCATTGGTCGACATTATAGTTTGAAAAATATATCAAATAGAGAAATATGTGAAAATGTGGCAAAGACATTGAATTGCATCAAAAAATGCTCCTGTAATGATGATGACAGGGACTGTCTCTTTCCAAATCAACATGTTTTGGAATAAACTACTCCGATTCACGTGCTGAATTATTAAAAGCTTGTAATGTGTACAGGAGGTAAAAGTCAAGTATCAGTCAAGCAGAACACTTATTGATTTTTTTCATCTGTTTTCAATATAACTTCTCTTTAATAAAAGAATGCAAGAGCGCATTAATGCGTAATGAGTTTCATGTACAAAGTTTCATGTTGTTATTATACAAATCGAAATGATGCATCCTTGACTTCATTTGATTTGTTGGTATTTTACAGTCCAGAGCGGGTTAGTTTTTAGTAAGGAAAAAAGTTAGAACTGTAATGATAATTAAAAGCTTTTGAAAAGTTAAAGAATATCATAAAGCAGTAGATTTCAACCCATTTGTCACAGTTTAGTTTTGCCCTTTTACTATGTTTGCTGTTATTTAACTAACTATGGTTTTGCAACCAAGTAATTTCTTTGAGTTTTCCAACAGAAAACTGCAACAAGAACCTCCCTTAATGCTGTTGTATACCCTTTATTATACATTTATTGACCTGTATTAATCAAATCAAACTTTATTTAGCACTTTTCTATAAAACATAACACAAAGTTCTTTACATTAAAACAAAAAAAAATAAAAAATATTAAATCAAGCACGAAAGTTAAATTAGAGCCCCCTCCACAGACCTACATACACCCCCCCACACCCCGTCCACACCTCCCACCCCCTAACTGAATGGGCTAGACAATGGGAAATAGGCTGAGCACGAAAACTAAAGGTTTGTTATTGGAAACGCTAATAATCGGAACTTCCGCATCACAGACGGGGACCAGCCTCACCGCAGCCAAATGGCAATGCAGTTCTCCATCTAGAGCAGCAGCAGCTGGACAGTCACCTGTTTCTTCTGGTAATCTGTATAAAAGACACCTATTCACATCCTTAAGCAGTCAGACAACAAGCTGACCAAAGAGCTATCTGAGAACACCAGGGACAAGATTTTTCACCTGAACAAGACTGGGATGAGCAAGTCTACAATAAGCAAGCCCATCTGAAGTTTTCCAGAGAGCGTTTGGATGAACCACAGGAGGATTGGGAGAAAATCATGTGGTCAGATGAGACCAAAACAAAACTCTTTAGGCAATGAAGGAGTATCTACGTTAATGAAGTTTTGAGTTTTGTAGACAGTCTCTGGACCTCAATCCAACAGAGAATCTGTGTAGTTGAAAGTCTCTGTTTCTCAGCAAAAGCTCAAAAACATCACAGCTCTTTAGAAGATCTGCATGGAAGAATGGACCAAAATAGCTACAGTGCAAACCTGGAGAAGACCTTTGACCTCTATCGTTGGCATCCAGGGATGCATTACAAAGTATTGACGTGAACTTTGTCGTTGACTCAATACTTATTTTCTACTAAATTAAACAAAAACATTTTTAAAAATAACACAATGTGATTTCCTGGGTTTTCTTTTTAATTTGGTCTCTTACAGTTAAAATGAGCAAATGTCTCTTTTGCATAGGTGTTATACAGATCGTAAATTGAATTTTAACAAAACTGTAAATGGGTAAATGCACGATATAAGGTGTTGTAAAAGGGGTTGGGAATATACAAGATATTTTTCTTCCACCCACTCATTTTCAAGGACATTTCTAAGGTTTATTTGTCTATTTTTTTAATTCTTGTGTTTATTTTCATTTTGTGTTTAAAATAAAAAAGTGTACCTATGATAAACATCATTTTTAAGTGGTCTTGTATACCTCAATTTTTCAGATCTTTGCTTTCAAGACATAGTATATGTCTATATACTAGACAGCATCGGCATTAGCTAAATCTGCTAAAGTCTCCCATGTTGCAGTTATTTTTCAGAATTATGGCAAATGTATTTCTGTGATCACTGTAATCACTGTAAACAGATGTATTTTTACAGAAGGTAGAGGGTTCAGATAAAAGACTTATTAGATACTAATACACTATTTTTAGGAAAACATCTTTTCCAGATTTCGCGAGCATTGAGGTAGAGGCTGAACTTGTTGTCATTAAATATTCAAAAAAAATTTGAACAAAAAAAACAAGCTGATCCCATATTGTTGCAAGAACATTTTCCCATTAGTGCCTAAAACAGTTCAATGAAAGTAAATAAAAAAAGAAAAAATGAAGTCAGGACATTTGTTCTACCATGTACCACAAACAAACGCCAAAAGAATCACTGAGCAGAGACCCTTAGAGGCCGGTTGCTTTTAAAGCTCATCTACACCTACATAGGCGAGATGCCAAAGCCTCGTGTCTACAGGGGTCTGTTCAGAAGTCAATACTGCAACAGTGTAAACTAATGATCCAGCAAATTCCCTTCAGTCCTGTTCTCTCCCCTCCTCCTTTTTCTTCAATCTGTTGTTGCCCTCCATCTCTCCCGCTCTGTGATCCCCTGCTACGCCACAGAAATGAGAAGCAACTGAAGGCTCAGCAGCGCTGGGCCTCCTCTGCTGCTCTGATACTGATAAACAACACCGCTTGTTAAAAGACAACAAAACTTTGGCCTGCTTGCTTTTTTTTTCTTTTCTCTTTATGTAGACTTGTTTTTTCTTTTCTTCCTTTCTTCAATTGCAGCTTTAGCCGCAAAAACCCAATAAATCGTTTTCCTTGTGGTAAAATGTAAACACAGATAATGAGAATATCTGAAACAACATGGTTTAAATCAAGCAACTGTTAAAAAAAAAAAAAAAAAAGTATGTCCAGTTAGTGGGAAACATTTCATCTCCTCTCACGTTCAGAGACACAGTATGAAAAACGAGAAAAGACATCGATAAACATGTCCCAAAAAATGACCATAAATAATAAAAAGACAAACAGCTCATTTGCAACAATTAACTATTGTGGGGGCTGAAAGGTTTAAACCTAACATGTAATGTCATCACTTCATCAATACAGTTTGATTTTGAAGCTGCAGAAAAACTGTCTCTTTCTTTGTCTTTGTCTTTAGGTGATTCATTTCCTAAAGAACCACCATTCCTAAGGGTTAAATCATCTAGATCTAAATAATCATGTCCACTTCTGCCCGTAAAGGTGGTACTGGAGTCCCTCCAAGGCTCTGCACCCCGGCCTGCCACCAGCTTTCTATCCCTTTTTCTATCTGTGCATTAAAGCAGCAAATAGCAGAACTCCTCTGCTAGGCTCCTTTCAGATGGCCTTGAATTAATGGGACAAAGATGAAGCGCTTCTTGTTAACAAACAGAAAAACAATTTCTAAAAGACATAAGTGAATGTCTAGGCTGAGACGAGGAGATGAATCCAGTCTTTCATGGATATCTCTCCTATTTAGAAACAATACATTACAGGTAAATTGCATGTTTGAAATGTGTGACTTTTAAGTCAAACCCATATCCAGTTTTCCTGGCTGAATAAGGAAAGAAGAATTTAACTGAGGATTGACCTGACCTCCATGAGCTTCAGAACCAAAGTCTTCTGCTAAATGTCTCCAGAATAAAACACAAAGTAAAAAACTGACCGAATCCCAAAGAACACACTTTAATGTTGTCACCCTTCACAATGGTACTTTGTCAAAAGTCAACATCTTTTCTTAAACGCAGCTTTCTGCATCACCAGATGTACACAGGCTGCATATTTACCCTCAGAAATAAGCTCGCCAGCATGCTGACAGTCAGCAAATGTGCACACAGTTAGGTAGACTCTGATTTAGTGGCCATGTAAAAAAGTCTGCCGATTTCCCTTTAAAAATGCTATCAGACCTTTGATTTTTAAAGAACACAAATTCAGGATATGTAAGCTTGATGGGCCCAGAGTGCAAAAAAAAAAAAAAAAAAAAAAAAAAAAAATTACGAGAAAGCTGTTTTACAAGGAAAAAATACAAATATATAAATCTACAGATTTTAGCCACACAATTGCCTAAATAATTGATCAAAAACTTTTTTTTTAACATTGGAAACGTTTCAATCTGAAACAGAACATCTTCTGTAATGTTGTTATTCAGGGAGTAGCCCACACAAAAAATACAGACAAAACATGTGTGAGAATGAGCAGTGAAAGACTCCTGTCCCACATTGAAACTATACACTGTAATTTGATATTCAAGTTATTTTAAGTTTATAAGTATACATGTTAAAAGCTTCAAATACTCAAAATTTGCATAATTTAAACTTTGACTATTTTCCTCATCATGATTACATGATCAAAACAAAAACAGAAAGCGTACCACTAAAGGAAAATAAGTCCCCATAAAGGCTATCTAGTATAACTTGAGGAATTAGAAATATGCATTGCAATGGATCTAATTTTATATAAACTATAGAGTGAGTAATGAAGGATGAAATATAGATTCATTCACTTAAAATAGTCAAAACCACCAGCATCCTTCATAGATTGCACAGAAAACACATCTCCGTTACTGGAGCCAGGATGACGGGCTGCTGACACATTTCTCGTGTTCCGTGGCGGTGATCGGACCCGCCGAGGATTTGGCGAGTGAAGCAGCCTCGTGCGTGAGAAGACAAGCGCGCGTGGACTCATCGGTGATGAGGATGGCAAACGCCACGGCACACACTCGTTCTGCGTTTTTTTGTTTGTAATGTTACCAAAACGGAACCTAAACGCTGCGCACGCGTCAACCAGTGTGCAACAACCGCGAATAGTTAAAGCAAAAAAGCTGACAAATCCGAAGAAAATGAACTGTTGTTCAAATTGAAGCTAATTTTAACTGTTTAAGCTAACTAAGCTCGCCTTTTCCTAAACGTTAGCATCTGAAGCTAGCAAATAAGGAGCGCTGCTTATATATTTTCTTTAATAAAAGAAGCGGTGCACTTTTTAAAATGTTGAGGAAAGCTGTGCAGAAAGCCTCTGAGTGCACTGCCGAGTGTCCTCTGGTGCCGCAGCTCTGTGTGTGTGTGTGTTTTATTCCGCCCCCCTTCCTCCTGTCCGCTCACCAACTTCCAGTGAAACCACAGCTTCCTCCCCCAGAAAAATAAAACTTACTTTTCTCTGGCTTGACTGTCGGATGGCACGTTGCTACTCTTGCCTTTGGCGTACATGCTTGCAGACAACTCCGACTGTCACGCACCTGTCAACCCATCACAACCTCCCTGGGCACAGCCCCGTCACCATGGTGACACAAGCAGCGTCGTATTCCATTGGATACCCCGCTGTTCGAGACCGCCCGCTCACCACGGCAACCGCCAGTGAGTGACAGTGGCGAAGCCACGCCCCATCCAGGGGGGTAACTCCGCACTTTCTTTCCTCTCTCCTCCTGCTTTCCGCTCCTGCCCATATGACGTCTGTTTGTTAATGTGGCGTCTATCTGTCAGCTTGACTATCTGGATCGGAAAGATTTCCTGACTTATGCACAAATGCATACACACGCACACAAACACACACGCGCACGCACGCACACACAAACACACAAACCCAGTACAGTGTGTATTTTTTTAACCTCCATGAGGGCAATGTAGGGATTTTAAGAACATCGAAAATCATGTTTTTGGTGTTCTGTAGCATTTTCTAAGGATGATGAGGACATATATAAAGAAATTTAAGCATAAAAGTGGGAAAGAATTGGGAATCGCCATTTTTGTTGCATCACTGTGTGCTGTGCTGTAAACTAGCAGGGGAACGTGTAAACAAAGGGATGATGGGAAGTGAGGTCAGACTTACTACGTAATCAACAGTCCTGCCCTCAAATCAGAGGCCAATTAACTTCTGCCGCTCTACAGAAATTATGTCCTGGAAAACAACACAGGCCCTTTTTTTTAATTTTGAAAACACAGCATAATCATAACTAAAAGACAACTGGGAACAATTCTACAATAGATCAAAAGATGAATAGAGTGGGACTTTAACTTGATTTCCTTTTAAACAGCTGATTTAGGACATATGAGACATGAGCCACGCAAATTCTCTTTGACTGGCATGTGTGGAAGATGCAAGGATTACTAAAAGGCCTGTAAACAACACACCCAGCATGCACAGACAGGGTGAGGGTGAAAGGATGTGGCCACATTTAACCTTTGAAGCACTGCTGTGCTGCTCCTAGAAGGACATGAGGTAATCCAGGGACATATGATTAATGCAGCATGGAAGAAATCTCAGAAAAATCCATGGGATAAACTCAGGCTCTGTGGTGAATGCATACATCGCTTTGGAAATCTGCTTGTTTTGCTAAAATGGTTGTTTTCAGACATCTCTGTGTGTTTAAATGGGGGGGGGGGGGTGCTATGTCATGTTGCTGTCCATCTTGGCAGCTAGCTGAAGAGAGCACTGTCACAACATTAACATCAGGAATCCACTGAGAGGAAAGGCACACGAGGGGCTCAATGAACTGTGGTGGGTACTATTAAAATGACGGAAGAAAAAAAAGGGTAGAATCCTGGTAAGCTGAAGAAAGGCATAATACTTGGAGTGTTTTGTGTCTATGCATGTGCATGCATGTGTGCACTGAGGGCATAGCACAGGGGCAGCAGTGTTTATGCTTACGCAATGCTCCTGTGATGTGACCCAGTTGGAATGGATGTGTGCTGCCTCATTCCCTCCTGTTTTTCTTCCTTTCTCTCCCCAACTGTCTTATCTCTTGACTGAGGCATCTCTCATTCTCTCCATCTCCCCCCACTGCCTCCTTTTTGCACATGCAGAATGAACCCTCACTTTTCCCCGGTGGGAGCGGGTAAGGTTCTGATTCAGACGAGCAGAACTTTTAGTTTTGGGATTATCCCTTCTGGGTCGATCACCATGACAACTGCTCCCCTGGTGACAAGCTTTTTTTTTTACCCCTAGAGAATGAAAGACTGGTAAAGAGGAGAACAGGAAACAGACAACTAGAGTATGAATGCAATTGGTCATGCCAGGAAGGAAAGATAGATAGATAGATAGATAGATAGATAGATAGATAGATAGATAGATAGATAGATAGATACCTTGTCAACTTGAACTGAGGAGTTACATATTTTGTTTCACCATTGAAATGAAAAAAGGAATTCTAATAAAATAGAGTTAGTTACTTATTTGACCAAAATTCCCCAAATAAAATAAGTGGTTTGATAGTACAAAAATGGCAGTCTTTGTCCTGAGCTAACTAAGTGTATGTATTGATGGAGTATTGGCTGGATTTTGAAAATATATATAGCTGCACTCAGTTCCTCTTCCATTGACTTCACTAGGGTTGAGTGAGTGCTGACAATTAAACTGGAGCCTCAGCATGTCTGTTATATATCACTAAAATTATGTTGACTGACAGTTAGATAAGGAGCAGCAGAGGAGACAAGAGTTCTGGTTTCATTAACTGTTACAGCCATATTTGATCATGTTACATCAGCTCATAAGGGCAATCCACAGTTTTTCTCAGTGAACTTGGAGCTTTTTTCCACAATGGGACAGTGAAAAAAAATCAATGCACTAACAGGCAATGGATATTAAATTCATGTCAAAGTCTGCTGGGTTAACAATACAGTGAAGTTATATCAATCATGTTCACCTTTCATAAAAGACATGTCATTTGAATTTAGCTTTAGTATTTTGAGAAACAATTACAAACTACCAATCTTGTGTTTTTGGTAACACATTTATCCATCATTGTAACAGAAATCGAATGCTAAGTACTTTTTACTGTTCCCACAACAATGATGTGATGCTATTCCAACACTTTTTCAAAAACTGATCATCAGCAGGTGTGCTGGCTGCTATAAAATCAGTCAATTTCAGAACTCCACTTTGATTTTTTCAGGTGTGTGTATACACAGAAATCCAGATGGTATGACATAGAGAGATGTTTTTATGCCATTTTTTCACTTTTTCACTGTCATCTTGCCTTCACTTAACCTAAAGACTTACAGTCCCACTTCTATCATATTTTGATCTATTGTGAAAGTGCTCTCAGAGGTCTTTTAATTATAATTTTGTTTCTTAGGAAGAAAAACCCTGTCATTTTCTAGGACATATAGTTTCTGCAGAGCGACAAGAGTACATTAGAAAAGTGATTCTGAGTTGTGGTCGGGTCCCTTGGCATGGACTAAGCCCGCCCCTACATCCCAACATCTATCTTTTAACACTATCTCCTGCTACCTTACAGCCTTTCACAACCCAAATCTAACATTACTGGTGCAACAAAAGTGGGGAGCAATATTGAAGCTATCCAGCCGTACAGTTTAGAGCCAGATACCAGCTCAGACAAGGAAAACAAAGACATACAAGGATCTATTTCTCTACAATGCATCCGAAGAAATACAAATATATTCATTCCATAAGAAAAGATGCATATGTGTTTCCATTTTTAAATATTGCCATGATCATGTGCTACTTTTTGCTGCAGAAAGAAAGGCTTTTTCGGTGACCAAATGGAATTTACCTTTTACCGTTTTAGCCCCACTTTTAAGAAACGTTTCAAATTGTATGGACTTCTTAGGTTTGACATGCATGGTCATGAAATGATGGACATGTAAGACTGTTTCCTTTAGACATAGAAACCCCTTTAACCTGAATGAAACACAGAGCATTGTCCGGAAATGCAAAAGAATTATTTGGCGGCAGCAGTTTTTAGGACCCTAGAGATGTTTGCTAGTACCGTAATTTAGAGTCTTACTACAGATCAGAGGTGGCAGGTGTCACAGCATGAACAGCCAACATTGACCCAAGCAAAGTCACTTTAGTTGCATAAAGTCTTTTGTTAACTCAGCTCACCTGAAACCACCCAGCATTTAAATTAAACTCCCAGTACTGGAAGGGAATTCACTCTACCTGTTTAAACACATAATGAGCTAAACCTGCAAATAAAATTAAATTACACCCACAAATAATTGTTAAATAATATGACCTTAACAAAAAAAAACAACAAAAAAAAGCCTGGCACACCACACCTGTAAAACAAACAACGTACAGTCAAGTTCACTAATCCACTTTTGCTGTCTCTCCTCCTGATGGTTTGGTCCAAAATGTGGAAAATGGTTCAACATTTTTAGCAGGTCCTCCTTTGAGTCATCTCCTTGTGTGCATCCAAATGCACTTCCTCCAGAGGTCAGCCTCGAAGAAAAGAGAACAGGTGGCGGGAAACACACAATAAAGAAAAGACAACAATAAAAAAAACGCCAATGCCCTAAGAAGTAGACCTGTTACGCCACTACTATGTGGGTGACTGGACAATATACTTTTACTACAGGCAATCGGGAGATGGATACTGTGAACTCAGACAAGGGTTTTACTTTTTGATACCCTGCACCATACATTTTTGAGTTTGTCTGTGCCCCCCCCCCCCTGTTGACCGAGCTGCAGCATGCACCTTATCAGCAGTGACCCTTGTTTTTTCAGTTAAACGACAACTTATCAAACAGTAATCAACAAGATTATGTGAGCCAAACTTGCAAAATAAATGAAACATTGAACTTTCAAGACAAAAATAATTATTTTGGAATCTGATGCAACAGCAATGCAACATATGAAAAACATGCGAGCAAGTATGATTCCACATCTCATCAGTTTCATAACATCAGGAGAATGAAAACCTGTTAGACTCTAACTTCTTGTTTTTGACTTGAATGCATGTAGCCCCAGACTTTTGCTTTATGTGTTGAGAGTTTAGAGTTTATCTAACAGCAAACATTATTAAAGTATAAGATCTCCTGTATTATTAATTTTGTGTGTGCATATTTTGGAATTCTTTTTTGCAGTTTCATGGCTAAAATAGTTGATAACTCAAACGCCCTTAGGCGTTTCTACTGAACAGATGTTCAAAAATCAGAAAAGGCATCACTTCATTCAAATTTGTAGTAGACAGAGAGATATTTTTTTGTTTTGTTTTTTTTTATTTATTTTGGTTGGAATGAAAGATGATCTCATTTTTAAGACTAAGTTTAGAAAAAGAGCAGTTGGGTCGAGGTGGAAAATTCCATCTCAATCAAATGTATGCAGAGCCATTTTTGGAATTCTGAGCAGGTTTTCCATCGGTGAAATTCCCGATGATCTGAGCAGGCTGAGCGTGTGCTGTGTGCTGATGTGACTGACAGAAATGCAGTGAGGTGCTTGTTCCTGCAGCAGAGAACTATGGGTAATAAGGGCTACAGAAAAAAGGTTACAGAACATTCTGCAAGCAGAAACTGATGTAGGAAGATAACCTGATTAAATACACACAGAAAGAATAATATAAAAGGACTGTGGAGTTTAAATCGGGTAAATATTTGTTAATATGCCTGTAAAAACAAAATTTCAATTTTTACATTAATTTTGTAGTCTGCATGGAAAACAATGGGTCAGGTAAAAAATACTTTCAACTGTCCCTCACAGAATTCTGAAAATGTTAATTTATATGAAGACTGCCATTTTTAGAGTTTTATTTCACTTTCCAAAAATAGAACACAATATTTGACATGCAGGGATTCCTGAAGACGTTTTTTTTTCGAATGGATTCAACTCATTTCACCTAGTTTGTGAAAGTTTGATGTGACAATAACCCAATAATTTGGTCTACGCTCAAAGAAAGTGTCTTTTTTCTAGGTAAAGTAATTATTTTAATTATAGGATGCGGTTGCATTTTTCAAAGCTTTAAGACAGTGAAGTGTCAAATTGTTGCCCCCCTTAGGTAGAAGCAGCCACTGTTTGGTGATTGGACACTTCAGTCTGAAAAATCTCCCACCTGCAGTTATGTTTTGTATTACTTGTGCTTCAAGATTTAGCTCAAGGTTTTTTTTTTGCAAAGATTTAAAACCTTGTTTTTAGATATTCAACATCTTTGACCAACATCTTTGCTCTAATCAGCACAGTTGAGAATTATATGTCTCATTGAGAGCTAGGAATTAGGAAAATATTCTTGACAACCGAAAAAGTTATGACTCCAAAAAACTAAAATTGCTTGATTTAAGAAATAATCCGAAGACATGTCAATGCATTTCATTAAACAGCACCACTTTATAATATGGAGAAGCCACATTAAATCTCACTTACAGCTTTTGATATACAGCTCAATTGTTTTGAAGACCATGAAAAGCTCATGAAATGCAAGATTCAAGTGCTAGTTTGACATTTTAGGAGGGTTTATTAAGATGGGCCAACTTGTACTAAGACCATATTCTCATTTTGTTTTAAAATGACTTTTTTCTGTCACTGTAATCAAAATGAACTGCAATGAGATACATAAAAACTCAAAAAGTACAAACCGTTTCCTTAGAACTGGCAAAAAAAATATGTTATTGGGCTGTGTAACATTCAACTACATGTAATTCTATGTAGCTTCTTCAGTTTATGTTTCCTTTTTTGAATGCTTGTGTGGAACAGCTTGATTGTAGATGTTGATTTAAGATTTCTTGTCAAGTAAAAATTACATGATGCATGGACAGATTATTTTACTACTTTCTAGTAATTTTTTCTCAAGATAACAGTTCTTTTCCTAGTTTTAGGCCGTCTTTATTGCAGTTTTGAGTGAATTAAAGTGCACTTAAATATTCACTGTGTAGTTTAGCATGCAGCTCATATCAGCTCATGTCATGTGACAGAAATTGTCACATGTCACATGTTTGGACAGAACCTGAAGAACATTTGACAGATTACTTCTTAGAAGTAGGAGAATGCTCATAGTAAAATGTATGTGGAATGAACTCAAATGCATTTGGAGAACTTTATAAGTTTCATGACATCAATTCTATGATGTTGACCTAAATGGTTGTAACAAACTTTCTCAAATATTGGGGTTAGTTGTGAAAGACATTCAAGCTTCTGCATGAACCAAAAGGCAAAATGTAAGATGAAGAGCACCGCTTTTTATTTTGTAAATCCTTTTAAGATTTTGGTGCTGTATGAACCTTTAAAACAAAAGAAGATTGAGATAATTCCAATATTTTTGTAACATTTTTACCTGCAGTCACATAGCATGAATTTGCCTTTGGAGCCCCGGTCCTCATGTTCTGCTGCCTGCTTTAAAAGAAAGTGTTCCTCTGTTCCACGCTGAGGTCTTTGGAAGGTGAACTGTAATTGCTAAGGGAGGATTTAGAGTGACGATAGAACAAAGCACCTCTTTTGTCTTATGTGGTAGCGCTTACACTCTGTGATGGAGCAAAGCCTTCGACACAAAATCCAGACATGAGGACATGTTGGGAAGCAGTTTTTTATTTCTTGTCAGAGCGCTGGCTTGTGGGTTAACCACAAGGAGAACAGCAGGAGCAGACTGAGGCTGAGTTGTGGATGGCTCTGCATTCTTTGTTGCACATTTTCTGTCGTACTGGCTGTGTGGTGAATGACATCATGGTGGCAGTAGCTCTTAAAGTGTGACCACGGAAAGACAGAGACCACAAACACTGTGTGTGACTTCATCATGAAAACTTCTTAAGAAAAACTGTGGAAGGTCCACTCCCCTCTCTGATTCCTGAGTCACACCAATAAATAAAATTATTGGGGGGAAAGGCTGCTTTAATAGACACATGTTCAAAAAGAATGTGTTACATACACAAATGAAATGTATGGAGTCTGCTAATTTTGTCATGCTCCTTCCATGGTGACATCAAAGCATTCTATTCTATTCTATTCTATTCTATTCTATTCTATTCTATTCTATTCTATTCTATTCTATTTTAAATTCCCATGAACTGTGGTATGAAAAGAAAAAAAAAAAGAATCAAAATATTCCAAAGATACTAGTTTGCACAACAGTGTTCATTTAAATCACAGTGTTGTTGTTTTTTTAAATAAGGTTTTTTTTTCCCCTATGTTTGCAATAGACTTGTCTGAGGATTGATCATCCAGAAAACTAACAACCAGCACGGCTCTCCCTGGTTGTTGAGTCTTTCAGCGATCTACAGGATTCTCCTCAGCCCTGGCTGGCATTGTTTGCAAAGAAGAAAGCTATCAGAGGATCTACACAAGATTAGAGCTACCAACTGTTCCCTCTGTGGCTTCCTGTTTTGCCGCAGGAATTCTTTTGGTGTGTGCAAAAAAAAAAAAAAAAGGGGGAAAAAGCACATTCTGCATAAATTCAACATATTAACCCGCTCCTCTGTGAACAAACCCAGTTAAAAACACAGGTAACTGGATATCTGTGACATGTTTAATTATACATGTAAAACATGCTTCCGTTAGTTACTGAAATAGGGGTTTGATTGTTAAAAAAAATTCCTTGATCCTCTTGAGACATGGTGTCCAGATTCGAGGACATCACATTGTGGGTTTTATCACCACTGTATTTAACTCTGTTTACCTGGGGCCCTTTGACTGTCAAATAAAAAAAGCATATCAAACAAGAGCTCGGGTCTCAAGAGTATAAATCCACTTCATATAAGTGTGCTGCTTATTCGATTTTTACATATTAGTGTTAAATATTTTGTAAGTCAAGGTTCATAAATAAATATGCACATTTAGAGACCAATTTGAATGTTAAAATTACAATTTTATGCTCAACTTTTGCTAAATTAGGTTTGCAATAAAAGCTTTTCTGTCTGCCCAAATCTTTGTTTTTTTCAGAGTTGTACTGCCAATTATTTGTCCTCCATCTTCTCCCTTCAGTTTCTCTCTGTCACATCCTCTAGAAACCCTTCACTTCTCTGTCTCTTACAGTTCTAACACACCTCCTCCTCCTCCTCTTCTCCCTCCTTCCCATCTAAATTGCAAATGGAAATTGACTGCCAGGGGAGCTCCTCAATGTCATTAAAGCTGGCCCCATGGATTAACCAGAAAAGGGGAGGTGGTGTGTAGAAACTGCAGATCAATAACAGTCCTTATCCACTAGGTTCCTTTAACTCACTTTGGATTAAGATCAGACTAACTCAAATGTCCATTCTTGAACTACAAGCAGCAAGGTTGTTAAAAGTGACAAGAGGGGCTGAAACAGAGCAAAACATGGGCACAAAACTGAAGAAAAAACTACAGTCTCAATGCAAATGAATAACACACAATTTAATAAATAAACATGCATTCTGATCCATTTAGCTCAAATTAAAGACCTACCACTCTTAGTTTAATCTAAAAGACCATTTGTCTTAGACATTTTTGGGGAACATGCTAAATGTGATTACATTGTAACATACTCATATTTTATAAACTTACATTTAATTTGTTAGCACATGTTTTCATATTGATAATTCTATTGTTTGCCCTTTAAACCTGTTTTGCCCATCCTTTGAAACATCAACATCTAAAGTTAGAAAGTGGGGTTTAATTTCCACATAGTTTTCTTGTTTTCTCATTCAACAGAGCTTCCAGTTCTTCAGCAAGCTAATAACTGTCAACACACAAAAAATATTTTAAGCCAAACAAATTCATTTGTCAGACTATGACACCAAACTTGGGTTTATGAGTGAAAATTGCTAAAAGGGTAGTTTACATATACCGTACAAAGAAGACCCAACAAACAGATGCAGTTCTGTGTCATAGAATAATTCTCTATTGATCAAGTAAAACCTTCTTTTTTTTGCATTTAATCCTTTTTATCACATAAGGAGCATGTTAAATGTGCTAACGGACAAAGCTTGTAAGTCATGATCTGGATGCATGTTAGGGCTGGTTGGCCTCCACATAAACAAAAATTATCTGATGGTTACATCAGCCAACAGGTAGAAAAAGAATTAGATGCTTGTATTGATAGTTTTAATAAGCCATTATCAACATTTTATAGCTGTGTTGTGTACTTTAAATCTGTCAAAGGGACAATAAAACACTCACAGTGTAACACATGTTTATGACTAAAATGCTCCTGTTCAGCATTTCAGAAATGATTGATTTAGAATGTAATGCAACATGACATTTATGGTTTCTCATTACAGGAAATCTGCAAATAAGCCTATAGTGCCATCTAGTGGTGCAAAGATCACTCCTAGATTTTATTCATATTTTATTATTATAATCTGTACTGGAACTCATAAATTATAAATTATTCTACATATATATCATGTCTTGTACTCTGGCAACTATGAACATAAATTAAGCACAACATAAAATGGGAGGCAGTAGATAATATAGTAGAAATAATTTGACTTCTTCCCATGTCCTCTCAAGCACTAAATCTAAAAACTTTTTTTTGTTTTGAAAACCAATTGTATGTTGTTAGGTACAAAACATTTTGTCAAAGCCACAGAATCCGTCAATTAAATTAAAGAGGTTAAGCTGTTAGGTATAACACAAAACAAAAAAATGTTATGTACCACACAGTTGAAGAACATTGTTAATAAGATAAGAAGGAACACTTGATAAGTATGCAATGCTATGTCAACAGAAACAGGAAGATGCAGTCTTTAGATGTGTGTTACTTGGACCATTTTCCTGTTGTTCACCAAGGTGCAGAACAGGGGCGCAAGACTGTTGTCTTTTTTAAGACTAATATCAACTGGATGCATCAATGTTTGTCATGGATGAAAGTCAATGGCAGATTTGTTCTCACAGTCTCTGCCCACATGGTTTTAACACAAGAAGAGCTCCTTTTACTCCTCTGCACTAAAAAAAAACAGCAAAATGTATGGTGATTTCTTAATGTTGCCTCTGGAAATATTAGTATAAAGGAGGCATGGTAATTAAAATAATCAGTGAAAAATCCATAATGAAATTACATTACATTACTGATTTATCTCTTTTAATTTAAGAGTTTCATCCATTGTACTGTTTTACCTCTTCTGTTTCTTTGAATATTTGGAACTTTGTATTACTGTGAAAGTATCAATGCCATCGTCATTCAAAAATCTTGTAATAATGTATGTATTTTTAACAGTGGACCCCAGGGAGAATAGTCTTTCCATAGGGATCCTTAAATAAACAAAATACATTTCAACATGGCATATTGTCATATTAAATAAGACCAAATGTGCTGATCATAAATAAAAAAAATGCTACAGAATAATTGGTTTTATTTTAAATGCATGGCACATAAAAAAAGTCATGTTCAGTCTTTGAAAAAATTGCCAATATTTAAACTGTAACAACAGTTTTCCTCTTTCTAGCCAAAGAAGCCAAATGTGTTTTATAATAAAAAGGGAGAAAGCTAGTTTTAATAATTAGCAAATTATAAAGTCATGTAGAAAAATTCCCATACCTAAGAAAACAAATCACATTTTTGATTTGATTTAAATAAAACAACAAAACAAAGTACTTTTATTTTGAAGAGATCAGCAAATCCATTCTGATCAACCAATTCTGGGT
Organism: Oryzias sinensis; assembly: GCA_037389245.1. NCBI lineage: Eukaryota > Metazoa > Chordata > Actinopteri > Beloniformes > Adrianichthyidae > Oryzias > Oryzias sinensis. The sequence continues at coordinate 13,483,494 of CM074495.1, forward strand.
GTTGTTAGCCTTCACTTTATTGTTGTTGTTACTGTTGTTCCTGTTCAAGCGTTTTTTTTAAATGTAAAGGTGATATCAGTTTGTAGCGTTGATTTAAAGTAAATAAGGTGTGACGGTCTGCAGAAGGGTGTGTCCTCCTCCCGTATATAGTGCGCATGCGCAGTGACGACCCCCTTTGTTGTGGTCCGATAACTAGAAGCGTTGGACTCATCTTTTATTTTCTTCTTCCTCCCTCATAATTCGTTTTTGCTTTTGAGCGTACAAACTCCACACGTTAGCATGTTTAAACACGCTATTCAGAATTTTAGCATTAGTTTTGACAGCCGCGTGGTTAACGGAAAACCCACCTTTTCCAAAGGCGACATGGTAACGGGACACATCTCCTTTGACCTCAGCAAGGACACCAGCGTCACGTCTCTCACGTTGAAGCTGAAAGGAGGCGCCAGCGTCCACTGGTCCAGCGGGTCCAGAAAACACCGGCGGTACCACAGCGCCAAAGTGGACTTCTTCAGTTCAGAAAGCGCCATCCTGCAGGAGAAACAAGGGAAATTTTGTTTTGTTTTCTTTTGTTTCTTCTTTTTGTTCTTTTAAATAAAGTTTTGGAACATGTGTTTACGTTGCAGGGGCCATCAGCACCGGACAAGAAAAACTACAGGCCGGCAGGCATGTTTTTCCGTTTTCCTGTCAGCTTCCTCAAGGGTGCGTTTGAGCATTTTCAAATTCTTCAGCTTATTTTTGTTTCCTAACCTCTATGAGTCTGCAGAGCTTCATCACAGCCTCTCTCCCCTCTGTGTTCCTGCTTGTTTGCATAAATGCAGAGATTTCCCATCATCCTTTCACGGGGTTCATGGGCAGATCGAATACACGCTGACCGTGAGCATCCACAGACCGTGGCATTTGTCCAAGGACTTTGTGACTGAGCTGAACTTTGTGAACCACGTGGACACCAACAAGCCAGACTTATGGGTAAGAGATGGAGAAAGTCCCACTCTTCAAATCTTAGATCTGCACACATCTAGCATATATGGATCCTTCTCCAGAACCAATTAAACTTCTGCATTTGCACATTGATTTTTTTTTTATTATGGTCTTGCAGCATTTTTCTGAGGACATATATGAAGAAAAGGTAGCTAATAAAAGCATTTCTGTTGTGTTTTTTTTTTAATTATCTTTCTTTTTTATCGTGAATCAGGCGCAGACAAAAAAAAATTAGTTGGAAAAAGCTTATAGCAGTGATTTAGAAGCTACAGTCTGCAGCCCACAAGCTTCCACCGGTACAGTTTTGAGCCAGAAAAAAGGAGGAAAAGAAGACGTTAAGGGATGTATTTGTCTGCTAGTGGATGCATCGGAATGCAACAGAGCAGTACGCTTGTGGCCTGCCCATTGTAGTTTGTAGCAACTAAAAGCTTTTTCCAACGGAATTTTTTCATCTGGTCCTGATTCTCCACATTTTGAATAAAGAAATACTCGGAAATGTCATTTTAAGCTTTACTTATAAAACACCTTATCATCAGAAAAATGCTACAAGAACATGTTAAAACACCAAAAACATGATTTTCTTTGGAGTGGGTCTTAAAATAAATGTTCTGTTCAAAACATACAGCAGTGTATTTATGATCTGTTCAAAGAACCATCTTGTATGAGGGAAAATTAATTTTCAAAGTCACCTTTTCCTAACTTTTTAAACCTGAGATTAGTGATTTATGGGGGGAAAACAGTTTTTTTTCTGATAGTTTGGGTTTCAATCAATGTATGTCTGTTGATTGTAGCATTAACAGTAGCACCTCTCCATCTAACACATTACTCCTTTAGTGAAGATGAGGAGTAAGAAACTTTTTGTCACAATTGTAATAAAGAGTCATAAATAGGCCATTACTCCATCACTGGGCGAAAGCCCCAGACGCTGGGCTGGGAGTAGAGCTGTGACGGTGTCGAATTTTTCATCAATTACAACAATTACAACGTACTATTCTTTGTTAACAAATAACAGTAATAACTGACAACTACATAACTAACTTGTGAACTAACTATAGGTGTTGTAGATTGACTGTATGTGTGAGCGCGGAGCGTCTTGTGTAGGAATAGAAGGTGCGCACACGTGTGTTGGGGGCGTGTGTTGATTCTTCTGCAGCGGACCGCTCTGGAGCTCCACGCAAGTTTCACCAGTGCTCTCTGGTACAGACATCTTCTCAAAATATTATGTATTGCCCAGTAATAAGCAGACTGCAGACACTGTCACCTTTCCGGTAGCCGTGAAGCCTAACACCCATGAAGAAGACGCGGGGCAGGAGGCTCCGCCTTTGTTTATACAGACACGTAACGTTACGCTGCAAAAAATAGTTCCCAAACAAAACACGTAGTGATTTTCATGGAAATCTAACAGCGCGCGTTCATGTTTGGTGTTACGGAGTGAAGGAGGACAGTAAACCCCCCCCCCCCCCCCCCCAACACAAAATCCTCCGGTGGGCGGCCGTGTTGCGCACTTAGGAACGCACGCAGCTTGTTATGGAAATGAATACAATGGAAATTAATAATTAGAAAGCAGTAAATTTGTCGTATTTCCTTGCGAGACGGAAACTTCTGTTGTAGAATAAGGATGTGTGCTTCTGAAAGCGCGCGCCTGTTTGTGTGTAAAGGGAGCCGCGCGTCACGTGCAGCTCAGAGACAGACAGTGGGAGCACGCGCGCGGTGGGAGAAAAGGAGACAACAGTCTGAAAGAAGGAAAGTCTGAACACAGGACTAGCAGAAAAAGGAAATTATCAGCAAAGATGAATGCGTTTAATGTGTTTAATTATAGTTCCAAACACGCACCATATGCAAAAAAAAAAGTGCGTACAAAAAGTGCGGTGATGACCTCATCATAAGATGACCTCATCTTATCGTCACAGCCCTAGCTGAGGGAGCCCCTTGTGGTCCCCCCAGAGGAGCTGGAGGAAGTGACTGGGAAAATGAAAGTCCAGGCATCTTTGCTTGGTCTGCTGTCCCAGATGAGTGGAAAGAACTCCATAAATAATCGTCCACAGATACGATTGCTGATGTAAAGAGAGACTTTGGAAAAATGCAGTGCAAATTTTCAGTATGTGTGTGTCATGTTTACACAGGCTCCCCTTATAGGCTCAAACAGCAAGACCTTGTGCTGTCTGTGGTGTGCTTCAGGTCCAATCACGATGACCGTCAAGGCAGAGAAGACAGTCTTCAGTCCAGGTAGACCAGTCATACGGTGAAAAAAAAAAAAAAATATGAAGCGTCCACATCCCGAATCTTTTCCTTCACCCAACAGGAGAAACTGCCAAAATCACCTGTGAGTTCAACAATACTTCATCCAGGACAGTTACTCCACGGGTGAAGCTACAACAGAAGCAGGCTTTCTTTTCCCACGAGCGGACCACTGCAAAGGTTGCCTGCCTGCAGCTGGCGTCTGTGACCGGAGAATCTGTCGGGCCAAACAAATCCGGCGATGCACTCAGAGATCAAGCTCCATATTCCTTCATCTGCATCCTTCACCATCTCACATTGCAGCATCCTTGAAGTCCACTACAATATAGAGGTTGGTGTTAGTGACGGACGGCACAAAAGCACAATCCTCTAACATGCATGAACGTTTCATTTATTTGTAAACTTGTCAGAAAGTGAAATCGTGGAGCATTCCCAAAGAGTCATTCCTAACGGCATCATTTATAAGTGGATGTGGGCGTATGAATACGTTTCTTCTACTTGTCTTCTTTAATAATTTGATTTCTTGAAAGAAACCACATCCAATAATCTTATTATGAACTGTTCTTTTGTGTTTTCTTTGTCTTACAGGTGAGCCTCTGTGAGTTCATGACCTGATAGTGCTGTTCCCATCATACTGTGCGACAAACACACACAATCCTCCCTCTTTTTATCACTTGAGCATATTTATTAAATGTAGACATACTGGAATAAAAGGCAGAATTAAGTCTTCACAAAAAACACCAACCGGAGGTGTACTTTAACTGCTATTCTTTCAAAAAAAGTTCAAACATGACTTGTTTTGAGTTTCATTGTGTTTTATACCACTGAACTGATTTAATGTTACAATTTAAAAAAACATTTATGTCTTAAGTTGTTTTTTCCTGGTTTTATTCATCAAGCTTTTTGTCAGCTGTTGGTTTAGATTTGTTTTTTCACCATTTTATGTCTGAACATTTTTGGTTTTATCACAGCAGATTTACTTAAAAGTGCCAGCCCAAGGGAACCTATCAGGGCTCTTCTACAGATCTACCTCTCCAGGTTTAGTTTACCTCTATGTTACAGGTAGAGGTTTGCTTTCTTAGAAAAGTGTTTGTAAGAAATCATCCATGAAAAGTAAGACGTTACCATTTGAAACTACCTTTTCCCATTCTATCATCGATGCTTGCTTTCTTTTACAGTACAGTACTTACAGTGTACGTAAGTGGTATTTACATGGTACTTATAGTGTAACTACTGGGTACTTTCAGGGTACTTACATGGTACTTTTTATGGAATTTACTGGGTACTTACAGTGTGTTTACATGGTACTTTCTATGGGACTTTACTGGTACTTACATGGTGCACTTTTGTGTCTACTCTGTACACATAGTACCTGTATATTTATATGGTACTATTTGGTTCATACCTATGTGGTACATACTGTGTATTTATAATGATACACTGGTATTTACATGTTGTGCAAGGTGTCTTTTATGGTACCACATGTAAGAACAAGGTAAGTACAAATAAATTACCTTGACCTTTAGGTCTGCACTCGCTGCATGTTTCATGGTATTTACCATGAATTTACCTAGAAACACCCCCTTAAGTACACTGAAACTGTAACTGTAAAAGAAAGTCAGCCCTATTTCCACTCAACTACATGGTACTTTCATTACTAAATACCGGGTATGTTCACTTGAATATTAATTTGTACTTACCCCTTAAGTACAATGAAACTGTAACTGTAAAAGAAAGTCAGCCCTATTTCTACTCAACTACATGGTACTTTCATTACTAAATACTGGGTATGTTCACTTGAATAGTACTTGCAGTACTTACCCTTAAGTACAATGAAACTGTAACTGTAAAAGAAAAGTCAGCCTATTTCCACTCTATTACATGGTACTTTCAGTAGTAAATACACATTACCTTCGGTACAGTGTACATGAACACACTTGGTCTTCTGACCTCTCACCATGAGACAATGCTAACCTGTTGGTAAGGGTAAAGTAACTACATTGTAAAAAATATACTGGCCTGGTTACTTCTTGTAACATGAGGCAAGTTTAAAGAAAGCTCAAGACAGCAGTGAAAACAACAATCTTTAATATGATGCGTGTCTGCAGCATACAAAGTGTCATCCACAATAAAATAGGTTTTAAGTACACATAACAGTACAGAGAATTCTAAAAAACACATTATTGGCCAGAGGTTGTGCTTTTGTCCGTCAAAAATTCTTTCAGCAGGAGTTTGGTAGCAGTGCAGGACTTCTTCAGGGGTTTGTAACTGCAGAAAATTCACAATATGAGCTCAAGTGAACATAAAGCATAAGCGGCTTTGATGATATACAAAATATATTTTACTTATTTAATCATTTCTGTAATGAGTTTGATAAATCTCTATGAATTTTTTTATCGCTTTGACTGAATGCTTAGAGTAATCAAATGCTATCCTCATTTAAAAACGATAATAAATTATTCAAAACTTAACTTTTTTAAATATTGTTCTAAAAATAACTTGTTTTAATATATATTTTATAATGTCAGGAAAATATGTAAAACAACAAGGCTAAATATTTACTTTTAATACTAAAAACACCCCGAGTGTGTGTTTTTGTTAAGTTGGTCGGGGCAAGTAAAGTTGCAAATTCCCAGCGCACTTGAATGCAACTGCTTACCCCAAAGTGAACGTGCAGAATTAATCCGAAGAGCCTCGAGGCGCGCAACAGTTTAATTTCTCTTCATCTGGCAGGTAAGCTAGTGTTTTGTTTTTAAATATTGGGGTAAATTACACGTAAATATTTAAACTGATCAAACGTTATAGAGAAACTCATAAATGAACCTGGTGACTTCAAGCCGCTCTGTGTTTGAAACGTGACGTAAACATGTTTACCTTACTGCAACAATTTCTGTTATTTCGTAGCCATACATTTTCAAAAGTTTGTAATGAAAATCTACAAACATTGTTGTTACTTACAGGAGAGTGGCACCTGTAAAACAACCACGTAGCCTAAATGATAAAGTCTGTTGTTCTGTGCTCGTTTGATACAGGAAGCACGTCTTTCTGGGAAAATCAAAGAAAGGCGTTTATTTAAAATAATGATGACGTACTTCCGTCTTTTTGCCGCTTTAGATCAGCTATGGTGAAGAAGACATTCAGACGAATCAGTGAAGTCACAGGAGAATAATAAAAATTAGCTAAATCCTCCAAGTGGACATATTTACATTAATGAAAAGTTTAACTGCCTTTTCCCCATTTTCATAATAGCTTTTCTTTCAGCGTTTTACATTTTATTTTTTTATTTATTTATTTATTTTCAAATATGATAGAGACAACAATACCACCCAACAGTGAATGTAACTGTTTGAGACAGCCCCCCCCCCCCCAGAGGAGCTGGAGGAAGTGACTGGGGAGAGGGAAGTCCGGGCATATTTGCTTAGATTGCTGCCCCCGTGACCCAGATGAGTGGAAGAACTCCATAAATAATCGTCCACAGATACGATTGCTGATGTAAAGAGAGACTTTGGAAAAATGCAGTGCAAATTTTCAGTATGTGTGTGTCATGTTTACACAGGCTCCCCTTATAGGCTCAAACAGCAAGACCTTGTGCTGTCTGTGGTGTGCTTCAGGTCCAATCACGATGACCGTCAAGGCAGAGAAGACAGTCTTCAGTCCAGGTAGACCAGTCTGCACGGTGAAAAAATATGAAAGTGTCCACATCCGAATCTTTTTCCTTCACCCAACAGGAGAAACTGCCAAAATCACCTGTGAGTTCAGCAATGCTTCATCCAGGACAGTTACTCCACGGGTGAAGCTACAACAGAAGCAGGCTTTCTTTTCCCACGAGCGGACCACTGCAAAGGTTGCCTGCCTGCAGCTGGCGTCTGTGACCGGAGAATCTGTCGGGCCAAACACGTCCGACGTGCACTCAGAGATCAAGCTCCATATTCCTTCATCTGCATCCTTCACCATCTCACATTGCAGCATCCTTGAAGTCCACTACAATATAGAGGTTGGTGTTAGTGACGGACGGCACAAAAGCACAATCCTCTAACATGCATGAACGTTTCATTTATTTGTAAACTTGTCAGAAAGTGGAATCATAGACATTCCCAAAAGAGTCATTCTAACGGCATCATAAGTGGACGTGGACGAATGAATACGTTTCTTCTACTTGTCTTCTTTAATAATTTGATTTCTTGAAAGAAACCACATCCAATAATCTTATTATGAACTGTTCTTTTGTGTTTTCTTTGTCTTACAGGTGAGCCTCTGTATGAAAGGTTCCCATGACCTTATAGTGCTGTTTCCCATCATACTGTGCAACACGCCCACACACAATCCTCCCTCTTTTTTATCATGAGCATATTTATTAAATGTAGACATACTGGAATAAGGCAGAGATTAAGTCTTCACAAAACACCAACCGGAAGTGTACTTTAACTTTGCTATTCTTTCAAAAAAAAAGTTCAAACATGACTTGTTTTGAGTTTCATTGTGTTTTATACCACTGAACTGATTTAATGTTACAATTTAAAAAAACATTTATGTCTTAAGTTGTTTTTTTTCCTGGTTTTTATTCATCAGCTTTTTGTCAGCTGTTGGTTTAGATTTGTTTTTTTCTACATTTTATGTCTGAACATTTTTGGTTTTATCACAGCAGATTTACCTTAAAGTGCCATGGGAACCTATCAGGGCTCTTCTACAGATCTACCTCTCCAGGTTTTAGTTTTACCTCTATGTTACAGGTAGAGGTTTGCTTTCTTAGAAAAGTGTTTGTAAGAAATCATCCATGAAAAGTAAGACGTTACCATTTGAAACTACCTTTTTCCCATTCTATCATCTCTCTCCTGCAAACGAGCTTTTAAAAGTTTCTGAAATATAAGTATTGAAAGTATTCAATGAGACGTTCTATTACACTCGTATTGATATGGGATTTTCAGATTCAAATCAGAAGTTGTGTGCCAATGATCTGAAACTTCTGTTCCAGTTTGCTCTCAGAAATTGTAAATAATAATTTTACCAGCAGGGGGGGCTAGAAATTACCTAATTAATGTCTTAGTTTTTAGAACCAATTAGAAGCTTTAGAAAATGGATCTACATCTTATTGTCTTTGAAAAATGATGACTCGTTTGGTTGGAGTATAAAGTTTTGCACACTTCAGAACTTATTGTATTGTTTCTTTTCAAGTAAGTTCCAGTGTAATTCTAATTCTGATAGAACATTTTTTAACACCAGTCATTAAAAAAAAAACTACCTAGAAAAATATTAGTCCTGGAAATTATTCCAGATGTAATAAAGTTTGACAGTGCTTGAAATGATGTACTTTTTATACTTGGATAATATCTTAAGGTGTCAGATGACTTTAAAGTCTAGAGTTGTGACTGGACTGGCGTGTGTCTAAAGCTTTTTTCAGTCAGTGTGGCTACCTCCATTAAAGTTACAAGTGCTCACATGTTGAGTGAGGTCAAAGTTAACGTCATTCTATCTTTAGTATACAATTTGTTTTTCTACCTTAAGTAAATCTCAACTCTGTTATTCTCGTGGGTTTTCCACTGTTTCCTACAGAAATGTAACTGTACTTTTTGTGTTTATTTTTATAGGAAATGTTTTATTTGTCAGTTCGCAGACTGTGCAAAATGCAATTTTTTAACTTATGTTTATAAAAAAAATTTTCTGTAAAATGTTTCTTAAACAACTTTAGTAATAAAAATCTGAAACTGACTTCTTGTATTTCAGAGAGCTTTTGTACTGCGCTTAAAATCTTTCTTTTGCTATTGAGTATTTTGCACTAAATACTAATAAATACAAATGCTGTTGGAATGTGACTGGAGATTTTATGTTTGGAAAATAGAAATAATAAATTGGTATAGAGCAGTGCCAAAAAAGGAACATTTATTTAAGAAGTTGATCAAACCACTGAAGAATTTTAAAACAAAAAAAATGGTTTTAAGACAATGACAGAGGCTGTAAGGAGTTAAAGCTGACCTTTAAAGTGCTACATCTATCTTTATGACATTGTAAAAAAATAAACGTCTCCTGGAAATTCATCATGTGAGGATAAGGTTCCATGTGTGCATGGAACAGTCCAAGATTGTTCCATTGGAACATTTGCTATCTAGACTGGGGAATTTTATTTTATTTGTCCTAAATCAAACATTAGTTTCTTTAGAGCTAGAAACTTCTCTCAAATCCGGTCAAAACTTAAAGTCCTGGCTCGAGCAGTGAAGCAGTGAAAGAAGTGAATTGGAGGAAGGCATCTGTGAGGCTGATTGCTGATTAGATGAAAGATTTTGGAAAATATATCCCATTTTATGTTTATTCTACACTAAGTGAGGTTGATCTTTACAACTAAATGCACAATAGTTGTAACACTTGCAAAAACCCTTTGCAAGTGGTGCTTTTAGCACCATTTTACCTTTCTTTACATCTGTGCTGATAACTTATCAGCAAAGATGTTATTTTTAGCCCAACTCTAGTTAAAATGGAGAAAAAAGTAAATATGAAATTCCTTTAGTTTGGCAGTATTCTATTGTCTAAAGCTTTCAATTGATAAGGGCTAAACTAAAATTACCCTTCCATGCATTCATCTTCTTAACTTGCTTGGTTCTGTTTGGGGTCACAAACGGTTGCTGAGGCTTACACTGCCTCTAGAAATAAGTCAGAAGTAATCCAAATTTGAATTTATTTTTAAATAAACAAAAAAATATGCCAACAGGGTAAAAAAGAAAAAAAAGGTATTATTAGACTAAGACAGGTGTTCTTAAACTAAGATTAAAACTAAGTTTAAAACTTTCTCGATAAGATCTTTTTTTTGCAAAGCAGAGAATAAGACTTTTTCTTTCTTGAAACAAGAGTCTTTTACTTTAAGGTTCCTTTTTTTGCTATGCAGCTTTTGTTTGGGTGAAAGTGGGGTACATCGTAAACAAGATGCCAGTCCATTGCAGGACCACAACCACAAATAACCACAAACATGCACAGACACACTCACATCTAAAGGACAATTTTAAAGTCACCAACTGTCCTATAAAGCAGGTTTTTGAACTGTAGGAAGAAGCCAAAAAAAAAAAAAATGCACGAGGAGAAGTTGCAAAGTCCACAGAGAAAGTACCCAGCCTTGATTTGAGCCAGGGCATTCAGTGCTAACCACCATGGAGCCCTTTAAGTTGCACTATATTATTAACATAGATGAATTTCAATAATAATCAATAATTAGGATACTAAAATTAGGGAATCTTGTCTTAGGTGACTTAAATAGCATTGAAATGACGGCAAAAGCATTTCTAAACAGGTAAATAGGATGCTTGACAACCAAGTTAAGAAAAAAAAAATCTCATCCTTTTGAAAATTCATCCATCCATCTTCTTCCACTCATTTGGGTCATCTGGGTCCAACGGCAAAAGTCTGAGCAAAGATGCCCAGACTTCCCTCTCCCCAGCCACTTCCTTTTTGAAAGATTTTAAGCGCAGTACAAAAACTCTCTGAAATAGAAGAAGTCAGTTTCAGATTTTTATTACTAAAGTTGTTTAAGAAACATTTTACAGAAAAAAAATCTATAAACATAAGTTAAAAAATTGCATTTTGCACAGTCTGCAAACTGACAAATAAAACATTTCCTATAAAAATAAACACAAAAAGTACAGTTACATTTCTGTAGGAAACAGTGGAAAACCCACAAGAATAACCGAGTTGAGATTTACTTAAGGTAGAAAAACAAATTGTATACTAAAGATAGAATGACCTTAACTTTGACCTCACTCAACATGTGAGCACTTGTAACTTTAATGGAGGTAGCCACACTGACTGAAAAAAGCTTTAGACACACGCCAGTCCAGTCACAACTCTAGACTTTAAAGTCATCTGACACCTTAAGATATTATCTAAGTATAAAAAGTACATCATTTTAAGCACTGTCAAACTTTACCTGCAATAAATATTGAATATTTGCATTAAATACTAATAATTATACTAATACTAATACTAATAATGATCAAACCACTGAAGAATTTTAAAACAAAAAAAATGGTTTTAAGACAATGACAGAGGCAGTAAGGAGTTAAAGCTGACCTTTAAAGTGCTACATCTATCTTTATGACATTGTAATAAAATAAACTTCTCCTGGAAATTCGTCATGTGAGGATAAGGTTCCATGTGTGCATGGAACAGTCCAAGATTGTTCCATTGGAACATTTGCTATCTGGAATGGGGAATATTATTTTATTTGTCTCAAATCAAACATTAGTTTCTTTAGAGCTAGAAACTTCTCTCAAATCCGGTCAAAACTTAAAGTCCTGACTCGAGCAGTAAAGCAGTGAAAGAAGTGAATTGGAGGAAGGCATCTGTGAGGCTGATTGCTGATTAGATGAAAGATTTTGGAAAATACATCCCATTTTATGTTTATTCTACACTAAGTGAGGTTGATCTTTACAACTAAATGCACAATAGTTGTAACACTTGCAAAAACCCTTTGCAAGTGGTGCTTTTAGCACCATTTTACCTTTCTTTACATCTGTGCTGATAACTTATCAGCAAAGATGTTATTTTTAGCCCAACTCTAGTTAAAATGGAGAAAAAAGTAAATATGAAATTCCTTTAGTTTGGCAGTATTCTATTGTCTAAAGCTTTCAATTTGAAAGGGCTAAACTAAAATTACCCATCCATGCATTCATCTTCTTAACTTGCTTGGTTCTGTTTGGGGTCACAAACGGTTTGCTGAGGCTCACACTGCCTCTAGAAATAAGTCCGAAGTAATCCAAATTTGAATTTATTTTTAAATAAGCAAAAAATATGCCAACGGGGTAAAAAAGAAAGAAAAAAAGGTATTCTTATTTTAAAGAAAAACACTCTAGTCACTAAGACAGGTGTTCTTAAACTAAGATTAAAACTAAGTTTATAACTTTCTTGATAAGATCTTTTTTTTTTGCAAAGCAGAGAATAAGACTTTTTTTATTGAAACAAGAGTCTTTTACTTTAAGGTTCCATTTTTTGCTTTGCAGCTTTTGTTTGAGTGAAAGTGGGGTACATCTTAATCAAGATGCCAGTCCATTGCAGGGCCACAACCACAAATATCCACAAACATGCACAGACACACTCACATCTAAAGGACAATTTTAAAGTCATCAACTGTCCTATAAAGCAGGTTTTTGAACTGTAGGAAGAAGCCAAAAAAAATGCACGAGGAGAACATGCAAAGTTCACAGAGAAAGGAGCCAGCCTTGATTTGAGCCAGGGCATTCATGCTAACCACCATGGAGCCCCTTAAGTTGCACCACATTTTTAACATAGACGATTTTGAAAAAGTTTTGTGAAAATGGTTCCAGTGGCTAAAATAAAGAGAAGGCAGACAGATTTTGGCCAAGTAGAAATAAGGATTTAGTAATATTGCTTCTCTCTGGCTTATTCTCTAGAGGTTCTTTATGAACAAGCAAATCTTTTATAGAAGGCAATAATTAGGATATTAAAATTGGGAATCTTGTCTTAGGTGACTTAAATAGCATTGAAATGAGACCTAAAGCATTTTTAGACAGGTAAATACGATACTTCATAACCAAGTTAAGCCAAAAAAAACACCTCTCATGCTTTTGAAAATTCATCCATCCATCTTCTTCAACTCATCTGGGTCATCTGGGTCCAACGGCAAAAGTCTGAGCAAAGATGCCCAGACTTCCCTCTCCCCAGCCACTTCCTCCAGCTCCTCCGGGGGGGACCCCAAGACGTTCCCAGACCAACCAAGAGAAGTTATCTCTCCAGCTTCTTCTGCTTTGAATTTTTATATTTCTTTCTGTAAAACAGAAAAACACAATGACATAATTCTATAGCATTTTTAGTAAAACATTCAACAATGACTTTTAAAATGACCTATTTTCTCAGGTGCAGCTGCTAAATTTTGAGACCAGCAGCACCATTTAAGGATGAGTGACAGTGGACACAGGCAATGAGCAAATATTAATGTAGATCCCTTTTATTCATAGGCTACAGGGAAATGAAATTCATGAGACCAAATTTATTTTTTAAAGCAAATTTCAATGTTTGAATAATTTTTTCAGTTTCCCAGACAAAAAAGAAATGGCCAAGGTGCCAAATTGATGATGGCTGGTTCTATTTGCTGATTATCTTTACAGCATCCTGAGGTTATAGACTCTTCTGTTGCTGGTGAATCCAGTGAGGGTTCAAAGTCTATTTGCTAATGGAAGGTTGTTATTCTTTGACGATAAGATAACAGTAAATGAAACACAAAGCTGCATTAAATGCAAAGATGGTGGAAAAATTAAAATTTATCTGTAAAATGTTAGGAATTTGGAGACACTGGAAGACAAAAGAGTTGCATCCCTTTTTAAACTCCTTTGACATAAAAGGAACTTGGATTCATTGACCATTTGAGTGTAATTTGTCCTGCTTGATTCAAACTATGGTTCCAATCTCAGTGTCAGTTTCACTGAATTGGATTTTTTAATGTCATTAATTAAATCAGTGCTGTAGGCCTATCGTAAAATCAGCTTTAAAAAGAGAAACTGTTTACAGAATTCTCATGTAAATGCCCTACATTGGTATAACATGACAGTGTTTTCTGAATTATGCATCATGCAAGGGATAATGGCTGATGAAGTGTGCACTGTGAGAAATTATACCATCATCCGGGTGAATTCTCGAATTGATTGGCTGATGGGTGTGCATTTAAAAGTTACATTATTATTTTTGACTAGTTGGAGAAACAGTAATTTGAGAAATGTTTTTTACTAATAGTGTACGGCGATTACTGTAAAACCTATTTGGAACAGGCACAATGATTAAAATGAATACTTTTTTTCATTTTAGATTTCTAAATTAGATATTATTTATATCAGAAATATGAAAAAGGAAAACACAAACACAAACTTATTCTATTGTGACTTGACTTTATAGCACTACTGCTGGTTTTTACATCACTTCATAGTGTTTGACCCAAATGCGCATCAGGTCTGTCGGTGATTCACGAACGCAGCCTAGAAAATAATAAACTTAACAACATTTTCCATTTATTTTTAAAGACGTTTTTAGAGTGTGAATGCAGCAAAGCTTCTCAGGTCAAAGCTCTGGTCAAAGGCTGCAGCTAATTTCATTATCAACAATTATTTAGATCAATCACTGTTTTTAACTGTGTATCTCTGTCAGACATTCTCAGCTCCATTTGAGTAGGATCTGGTGCTCGTGCGGACAACTACCTTCCCTATGTGGGTCCCACAGTGGATGGAAGGATCTCAGTGTCTGGGGAAAGGCTTCAGGGCGTTGGAGCCTGGCTCACGGTCAACGGAGAGGTCATCTATGCCTCCAAACCCTCGAATTTCCAGGTGTCCTGGAAAAAAAAACAATCCTGACACTCTAGAATACTTGCTGCACTTATACTAACTTATACCCAAGTATTTCTAATAAAATAAACTTAAAGTTTTCCACTGTTTATCATTATGTCAAATAGAGACATAAATGTATTGTAATGCATAAATGTAGCTATTGCTTTTTTAATATGTTTTAAATAAATAAACTGCACTAAACTTTTTGTCAAGGTTCTTATACATGTCCTACAAAACTCATCCAAACCACAGCTCTATCATAGCTCTATAAAGACCCAATGCAGTTTTCTCTGACCTCAGTATTTCTCCAAAAGCAGGGGAGGCTGGTCTGGAGGCCATCAACGGCACTCTCTGCCCTGGAGGAGGTACCACCAGACCATGTTAACAGGAAACTAACTAATTAAGATAAGTTTTAAAGTTTTAATTTTAACAAAATGATTAAGATTGTGCGTTTATTATCTCATGTGTGTGCAGTTATAGATAGTCTTCACGCAGTATCCACCGACAGCCAGCCATGCAACCCTGTTGATGGACGATGCAGTGTAGAGTGAAGCCGCATCCTGAAAGTCTCTCAGCAGACTACCCTGCAAGACGTAACAATCATCAACTAGGAAGTTCTAGCCCCGGGTCTCAGTTGCCTATGTCGACCAACTTTGTAAATATAGTTGTAAATAAAAGTGTGAATTCATAACAATTACTGTTTTTGAGTTATTCCTTTATTTGCCTTCTGACAACCTGAAATGTTTTTAATATATCAAATATGAACTTCATTTATTAATTTATTTTTTCTCAGCAATCATTGATAGGTTACTTTTCATTTATTGACCTTTTTTTTATCCATAAGACTTAAAAGTCAGTGAAAAGTCTCCCTCCTATCTTGTGCTCTCTGCTTTTCTGTCTCTCTCTGCAGCCTTGTGTCCTCCCTGATTAGATCTAGAAGCTCATCACTGTCCGTTCCTCTTTTTCTTACAGTAGGTGGCTGACTCCTTCCTTCCTAATTTTCTTCAAGCCCCTCTCGTTCACCTATTGTTGTAGTTGTCCCTGGACTTTCCTCATGGATAGAAATTAGGACAGGAGGACTATGGGAAGGTCTCTGTTCCTTTGTCCAAGTAGCAGCAGTGGGCTTCCAACTACCCCTTCTCCTGACACTGGATACGTACAATCCTGAACACACAAAATCATAAATGACATGGGGAAAATCATAAATGAGTGGGAGAAACCTTCTCCTGTAGCTTCAGTTTTTCTAGGATTGTCCTGAAAAACACATACAAAAAGTGGGAGAGATGAAAGATTTAATTCCTCTAAAAAATATGTTTAACATCAAAACACTAAAGGGTCTAACTTTGTGACGAAGAGGTGTAAAAATGCATGGTTTTACCTCCAAGCCCCAGCAGCCGAAAATTTGGTGCAAATGATCATTCTCTTCCCAGAGCTCTATAAAAGCTGTTGTCTGCTCTTTGGTCAACAAAAAGATATAAAACAAAAAAAGCTTTTACATAAGGGGTTAATGGCTGACAAAGTGTGCATTATCAGAAATTAGCGCACACCATGGAAGCCTGAACCATCCGACGCGAAGAGGAGGATAATTCCGCAAAGTGTTTTAATCCATTGACAAAGCATTTAATGGAAATACTTTTTTTGGAATTTAATACAAAAATTAGCAAGAAAATTGAGAATCCCAACAAATGTTTGGAATTTCTTTTCCTTTGCACTTTCCTTTTTTAAAACAGCTTTTAAAATTAAGTTTTCATTTGTTTGTTTTATATCAAAACAAGTTTCCATAAACCATGACGCTCACGGTGTAATTATTAACCTACCTGTATTTGTACACGCCCGCCATCACATAAAGCCTTTGCCCCCATTATCTCATATGGCTCTTTGTTTACTTTTCTGCATCATGGTTAATAATGTTAAAAGTTTTTCCATGGCGTATACTCCCATCAACCAAAGCAATATTTTAACCAGAAGGGATGTCATCTCTTGACAAGTTACATTAGAATTGAATTGATTAGTTCAAAAGGGGCCCAAGTCCACAATTTTTCAAAATAAAGATATTATATGGTCTATGGTCTTCAAGGGAAAAGCTATCTGATTATGTGCAAAAAAGTCCCAAGTCCGTTGTAATGTATTGACCATGCTTGACATTTAAAATGCATTCATGCAAATTCCTGGACTTGGGTCTCTCTTGCATGGGTTTAGCTTTATCCCATAGATGGCGGCACTAGTTATCCAATATGGCAGCTCCCCTGTGTAATTCAAGAAGGCCCCAAGTCCAGAGACTTTAGTTTGCTAGTCCTCTGAAATTATAAAAGTGAGGTGCTTCATATTATAGCATTTGTAAGCTATGAATTTGTGCTAAATCTGGGTAAAGTATTAATCATTTGGTGTAGCCTCCCTTTAAGCTATGCAATTAAAATCATTTCCTGGAAAAACAAACCTCTTGGTCTTGGGCCCCTTTTGAACTAACTGATTCAATTAGCAAAGGAGGACAAAGTAGAGTTGCTCTGTGTAAAACTGAAGGGGAAAGCTGAAGTGAAATGGACAAAAGTTTATGGATGGATAATGACTTATCACAGCAAGGATAAATACTTCACTATTAAGCATTTTATTATTGAAGAGAATCAGGGTTAGTAAAAAACAGATGCTTTACATTTAATTTGGGCTCAATATGCTGGATCAGTGTGTGCAATGCCTACTTTTTAATGCGGTTTATTTGCGCATATTGTACAGATGAAAATTGCTCATGTGTAAATATATTTGGAAAGAGTGTGAAAAGTTGTGGTCTTTGTTTGAAATTTTCAACAGTGTATCACAGACGAACCAGGTTAAAACCAGTGAAGCAGTACAAATAACCCATGCAAAGAATATATAAATTAACGTGGAACATGTACCGTATGTGATTATTGCGCTGTTTTTATGCAATTCATACTGTTTTGTGCATCATTTACGCAATGTAAAAGTTATCCACCGGTGGTACATGCTTGAATAGTCCATTAGACATACGTGTAACAGTCCTGGAAAGCCACAAATGTGCATATGCATTTAGCAAAAATCTAGCACAGTTGCGTAAGATTTTCATAATAATTGCGTATGAACTACGTAAAATACGTATAAACTGCATAATTCTCAACCGACCAAAAATTTTGATCAATTAAAAACAAAATTCGCGCAAATGATCTGCGCACATTTAAGTATGACGAATGCAAGAATCACTTATGAATTACGTATATCATGAATGTATCATGAAAAACCTAAATTTCAGTTGTGAAAAATGGGCAAATTTTAGCGTAGTGGCTGTGTGTTTGGCCTTTATATGAGACAAAAATGTGTTTTCAGGAAACCAATTTTCCTGGGGGGAAATAAACATTCTGTAACTTTCTCTGTCAGTGTCCTCAACAGAGTATGGTTAATGAGAAGATGAAGGTCTTCTCTTCAGGAGCTGTAACCATGGATGTAAACATTCCAAGGACTGGCTTTTGCCAAGGGTGCTTTTTTCGTCATTTTCCTCCAACACAGATTATCTTTTTTATACTGTGATGAACATAGACGTCCCTCTTGCAGGTAAATCATGTGGGCCTGGAACTTTGTTATGCGCTTAGATTAAGATAGTAGCAAATGTGAAAGAAAATGTGTTCCGGTTTAATCTTTGTTAAGCCCTAGTTGTCTCCAGTGAAATAAATCTAAAGCCAGGAGCACTTCATTCCAGATGGTGTTTTCCCTTCTTCCTTTTTAGATTTCAAGTATATATTTTTTCTGCCATTTCAGCATTTTTACTGTTTTGTACTTTCAGTCTTAAAATATCTTGAGTCACATGGCATTCTGCTTTTCAGGCAGCTGTACTCAAAATATAAAGACATTAAACTTCAAGTTAGAGCCAGCTAAGACCTCTTTAAAGTTAAATGACTGGATGTCTGTTGATCAAGCTAGTATTAGAATGGCCGGCTACTGTCCCACTTCTTGGTGGGGCTCAGACATGGTGGCAGTCACATGTAGCAGGTGTGAATGGGCCCATGGTCTAAGATGTTCAAACAGGTTGTACATGGGAGACGAGAAATTCTTCAGACTCTCACCTCATCAATGATTTTACAGCTCATCTTTCAGACCATCTGTCCTTTCTGTTCAGAATGTGCACTATGTTGTCTACAAAGGAGTGTCCTCTGTTTTTCATTAAGCTAGGAAAGACTCTTATTAGTGATATAAAAAATAAACTAATGTGCTTGGGTCTAAGAGGCATAGCAGTAAATTTGGTGCAGTATTGAAACAAATAGAGGTTATAACTAAAGCTCAAAGTTAATGCCTCTTGGTCTTTCTGCTTCAATCAGTCTGACATCATACACAAGGTATGGAAAGTGTTATCAGTAAAATACTCTGTTATCTATCTGTACTGCATTCTTTATGCGATGACTCACAAACAGTGGCTGTGATGTTCTGATTCCTCGTGGTTGAGGCTCATGGTGATGGGAGTCAGACATGAGATACTGGAATAAGTTGGTGGGTTTCCTTCACAGCTCAGTGTTCAGAAATCTGTCGTCTTTGATATGTACAAAGCAAATCCGAGAAGGGTCCTTGGCATGTTTAACGATTGAATTATTGTAGTTGTCCACCACCCTAATGTTACAAGTAGGGGTGGCCATGGTGCAGTGGTAGGGCAGTCGACCTCTGATCGGAATATTGCAGGTTCGATTCCTGCCTAGCCCGTCAAAGTGTCCTTGGGGAACCCCACCTTGACTCTGGTGGAAGGTTGGCTACAGTGTCCGGCAGCAGAGCTGCCATCAGTGTGTGAATGGCTTTGTGACTGTACTTTCAAAGAAGGTAGAAAAGTATAGGCTATTTACCATTTACAGGTCAATTCTTCCACTTTCTGGGTGTCATGTGTAATCCACATATGTAAGCCAGTGTGTGGTTCCAAGGAAGGATCCAACATTTGTTTTCTACTCCCTCTTCAGGCACTAGGGGTGCCACAGCTGGGGTTCTGTCTGTAGGATTTCCCTTGATACTTGATATAGTTGGTGCTCAGGCAGATGTCCAGCAAATCCTTGTGTTTCTGGTGTCTTTTAAACAAGACTCATCCTTACCATGTGACTTACGACTAATGTGACTTCCATGTTGGGAATACAGGTTAAAAAAAAAAACCTACGACAAGGAAGTGTTCATTCCCTGATGCAGTTATTACAGGTGTACACCTGCAACTACTGCAACTATATGTCCTCTTTATTTTTTGAATCAGAAAGTATTATTGAAACTAGTATTTCTCCTGTTTTTCAGGGGAAGGCATCAAGGTCGTAGCCTACATTCATAACAAATCTTCCCGCAATGTTACGCCCAAATACTGTCTATTCAAGAAGTGCAGCTACTTTGCAAAAGGGAAGAGAAAATGTGAAACAAATACTATTCTCAAAGAGGAGGGGGAAGTCATCCCTCCCTCTACAGGTATGACTGTCAGTAGGACCATCAACATCCCACCTATGACAGGTCTTTACATCTTAAACTACAACATCATCAAAGTGAGGTACAGGCTCAAGGTGGGTCTGCACGTCTTCTTAAGCGGATGTCAGTGCATTTTTGTGTAAACAAGGCATATTGGAAAACAAATCCTTTTTCATTTACAGTTCTATCTGGATGTCAAGTTTGGGAGTGGCCCAGAGTTCAAGTTCAACATTGTTGTCCTGCCTGCGGTGTCTGAGGAGGAGCGGACGATGTCTTACAATGGATCAGACATGTTTTCCGCTTCTTTCATGTCAGGAGGGGGAAATCAATTCCAATAAACATCTAAATATTTTGGCGTCATGCCCTCTTAAGGTGGTTTAATGCAAACTCGTGAACATTTTTTAAGTTTGAAAAGCACAGATCTTTTTTGTTTTCATAGGCACATTCACCATGGTGTTTGTGAGTTTGCTCTTAGGTTGATAGACAGAGCCTGTAATCTACTACTAGGGAGGAATCAATGTAAAGCGGACTGATTATCTACGATGCACTCAAATTTTGTTTGTACGCTATTAACATTTGTAGTTTTTACATAGAAAGTTTCCAAATCACTGACTTTGTTTATTTTCTTTATTTTTTTCATGTATCCCTTTTTCTTTCTTTGACAGACAAAAAACCCCCCACTCCTTAAACAATTAAATGTAAAAGAACATATGCACAAAAAATATTAGCTTATGTTGAAGAGGAGTGAGAAACTGTCTGGAATTTTTCAATGTAAATACCTTCATCAGTTTTTTTATACTAAGATAACTATTAGGCAGGACCCTTCACCCTGCTGACTTAACTGTGTGGTCACAAGGGGACCCAAGTCTGGATCTCCCTGTGCCGCTCCCCAGCCCGGATGAAATTCAGGGTTGTGTCAGGAAGGGCATCCAGTGCAAAAAACTCTCTGCCGACCACCTGTGCAAATCAGTGAAAGCTCCTTGCAGTATATTTCACAGAGCGTAATACCTACACTGGATTAAACTCATTGCTCGCCCTGGGTAAGTTGCAAAAAAAAAATTCTATAAGTTCTACCAGCTCCGAGTCACAACAAATTATTTATTCTTTCTGCTGTTAAAAATGTGTGTGTTCATCAATGAAAAATATAAAACAGGGACACTTTCCTATTCAGGTCTATTCAAAAGAAAAAATACAGACATTCTTTTCTTCCTTTAAGTCTATAATAAAAGCCCAAAGATTCCATGCACTCATCTTACAGGCGGCTAACAACTCTTCAGGTCATGTGAGTCAGGTGCCCCTCCTTTTGCGACCTTTGCCCTTTGCTACAGCACTACCGTGAGATATAGGACCTGACCTGGCACAAAGCAGAGTTGTCTCCAAAAAATTATTGTTCCTCTGTGTTTGTGTTTTGTGATGCGAAGTTGTCTGGTCATGAGCTGCATACATGTAAACTTAGAATAACAGAAAATCTGTTTTTTGGTGTTTTAAAATGAATATTGTTTGTTAGCCAGACTAAACCCAGACATTGCTACCATGCAGGTGCAACCAAGGACTGATGACTGAATTTTTTTGGTGTTTTCAAATGTTATTGTGGCATTTTTCTTATGATGGAACATATTTATTAAGAGAATTAAGCTTTTCATTGCATTTCTGAGTATGTCTTTATCCAAATCACTGTGATAGGAGCAGACGACAAAAAATAGATGGAAATAACCTTTCAAGTGTCACACACAAGTTAAAACGGCAAGTCACAAGCTCCCTGCTCTGCTAAATTCTGATGCATCCACTTGTAAACAAATGGATCAATGTATGTTTTTGTTTTCTTCGACTGAGCTGGTATTTGGCTCAAATCCAAATGTATGGCTGGATAGATCATTTTTCTTGCAACAGTAATGTTAGGTTGGGGTTATAAGGGGCTGTAAGATAGCAACAGAGCACAGCAACAGATGGATGATATGAAGTATGGGTGGGGTTGCTTTGGGCCAACGATTCCACCTCAGAGGGGAATTTCTTTTGAACTACTCACGATCTGCATAAATTATGTCCTGGAAAATTAAAAAAAATTTTTAATTTCGGTTAGAAACAACATATTCATATTTAAAAGACCTTTAACGCTTTTACAACAAATCAAAAGATGATTGGAGTGGGACTTTAACCCTCAATATAAACTCTAATAACACAATGTAAAAAAAAATTCCTGTCATGGAAACTTTTTTACCAGTTTCTCACAATGCAATGGCAAACCAAAATACATTTTTTTGTTTGGTTTAAGTGCAGTGGCACAAGTCGATGCTGCTGTTTGAATTTCTTTTTTTATTTTTTTTATTTCATGTCTTGCATTTTAGCTTCAAATACAATCTCCAGTCTTGACTGTAAGAATAAACAGTCAAAGGTGTCAGTAAAAGTGATTTTCAAACCACCCGGCTCTTACATAGTCACATTAAGTAATAGTTGTGCTCCTGATCTGAAAATGTAGAGGAATATCCTAACAGAAAAAAATAATGGCCTGTTATACCAAATTTTTTTCTAAGATAACCTGGAAACTTGGAAAAGATTTAGCCTATAACGATGGTTTTTATCAGATCAATTCAATTAGTAGGATACTTGTTAACTATTATCATTTGGATGACAATTTGGTGTTTCATAGTGTCTGCCCTGAGACCTGGAAGGTTCAATTCCATGGTTGAGTCATACCAAAGACGGTATCCAATACCTCTCTGCTTGACACTCAACATTAACGGATTTGATTGGGGGGGGTTAAATCACCAAATGGTTCCCAAGCGCGTCTGCAGCTCACTGCTCACTCATCCGCTGTTGGAAGCTCAGCCGCCGGTGAGGAGCAGTCTGTCCTGGCACGGGAGATGCGGGGTTTCATGTCCGGTATGCAACAACTCCATGATCGCCTCTCCAGGCTGGAACATGTTCCTCCGTCTCCGTCTTCGCTCCGTCAAACCCGCCTGGGTCGTCCCGAGCCCTTCGATGGAACAGCTGAGGACTGCCGGGCCTTCATCACCTCCTGCCGCCTTCACTTCGACTTCAATCCCGATGAGTTTCCCTCCGAGCAGAGCAAGGTGGCATTTGCCCTGAGCTTTTTGACTGGTCGGGCCAAACGATGGGGCTTGGCAGAGTGGGAACGAGGAGCCGACCTCTGCCGCTCTTTTAGAGTGTTTTCCACCCAACTCCTCACGGTGTTCGATCCTACTACACCCCACAGAGCTGCCGCTTCGGAACTACTTCGTCTCCAGCAAGGAGCGCGCAGCGCCGCAGACTACGCCGTGGATTTCCGGACTCTGGCTGCCAGCACCCGCTGGAGGGACGAAGCGCTGGTGGACGTGTTTCTTCAGGGCCTCTCCGGCAACCTCAAGGATGAGCTGGCGGCGCGGGAGATCCCGGAGGAGCTGGAGGAGTTGATCGATCTAGCGGTGCGTATCGATCGAAGGATGCGGGAACGGGGTCGTGAGCGGCGCAGCAACTCCAGCCTCCGCCCGCCGCTTCCTGTGAGTGATCCACCGTCCCGTTCCAGTACTCCGCACCAGGAGTTCATTCCTCCCCCCGAGCCCATGCAGCTGGGAACTGGACGTCTGACCCCCGCTGAGCGACGGCGCCGTATGGGAGCTGGACTCTGCTTGTACTGTGGACAGTCTGGACACTTGGTGCGCGACTGCCCGGGAAACGCCAGGGTTCACCAGCAAGGAGGGAACTGGTGAGCCGTACTTCCTCTTTTTCGTCACCCTCACGACCCTCAACCAAGGTGTTGATGAACTATGCAGGAGTCCAGAAGGAACTGGAGACTCTTATTGACTCTGGTTCAGATGGGGACTTTATTTCTCAAGAGTTGGTAACCGAACTTAAGGTTCCTGTTGAACATTTGTCTCCTGCTTTACTTATTCGTGCTATTAACGGGTCTGTCATCCATAATGTGTCTGCACGTACGGTTAATATTCAAGTAACTGTTTCTGGTAATCACACAGAACTACGTAGTTTTTTTGTTGTTGACTCTTTGAAACCACAGGTGATCTTGGGTTTCCCCTGGTTGTGCAGACACACTCCACATATTGACTGGACTTCGGGGCGTGTATTGTCCTGGAGTTCATTTTGTCTGTTAAATTGCTTAACTGCTGCCTCTGTTCGCTTATCAGTCAAGAGCCCTTCTCCTGAACCTCTGGATCTCAACGCCGTTCCTCCCGCTTATCATGACCTTAGTGCAGTGTTCAGTACAATTCGGGCCAAGTCTCTACCCCCCCATCGTCCCTATGACTGCGCCATTGACCTTCTACCGGGGACGCAACCTCCTAAGGGCCACATATATCCTCTGTCTCGTCCTGAGCAGGAGGCAATGGAGGAGTACATTCAGGAGAGTCTTCAGGCTGGAATAATCCGTCCCTCTTCATCTCCTGCAGGAGCGGGATTTTTTTTTGTGGGCAAACGAGATGGGGGTTTGCGGCCTTGCATTGACTACAGGGGGTTGAATAACATCACTGCTCGGAACACTTATCCATTACCTCTCTTACAGACTGCCTTTGATCTGCTAAAAGGGTCTCAGATCTTCACCAAGTTGGACCTCCGAAGTGCATATCATCTGGTCCGCATAAGGGAGGGGGACGAGTGGAAGACCGCCTTTAACACCCCTAGTGGTCATTTTGAATATCTGGTCATGCCTTTTGGACTTACCAATGCAATGCTGTTTTTCAGTGTTTAATCAACGATGTACTTAAGGATATGATTAATAAGTTTGTGTTCGTGTACCTGGATGATATTCTCATCTTCTCTCCAGATCTCGAGACTCATGTGCAGCATGTCAGAGCCGTACTCCAACGCCTGCTTGAGAACCAACTGTATTGCAAGGCTGAAAAGTGTGAATTCCACACCACCCACACTAAGTTTCTCGGCCACGTAGTTACACCAGGGTCCATACAGATGGATGAGGGCAAGGTAAAGGCTGTTCTGGACTGGGCTGTCCCTACCGGGCGCAAACCTCTCCAGCGCTTCCTAGGTTTTGCCAATTTTTACAGGCGGTTCATCAGAGGTTTTAGTGGCGTAGCTGCACCCCTCCATAGACTGACTTCAGCAAAGGTACGTTTTATCTGGGAGGAGGGAGCTGATAAGGCCTTTACCGAGCTGAAAAGACGCTTCTCTGCAGCTCCCATCTTGACTCAGCCTGATACCTCCAAACAATTCATTGTGGAGGTGGATGCGTCTGAGTCAGGAGTGGGGGCTGTTTTGTCTCAGAGAGCTTCTGATAATAAAGTCCATCCCTGCGCGTATTTCTCCTGCAAGCTCACTCCTGCAGAGAGAAATTACGACATAGGGAACAGAGAATTGCTTGCCGTCAAGTTGGCTCTTGAGGAGTGGCGGCATTGGCTGGAGGGGGCCGAAAGACCTTTTCTTGTGTGGACCGACCACAAGAATTTAGAATACATTCGGACTGCCAAACGCCTGAACCCCCGCCAAGCTCGGTGGGCTTTGTTCTTTGACAGATTTAACTTCACCCTCTCTTTTCGTCCTGGCAGCAAGAACATCAAACCAGACGCTCTGTCACGTTTATATCAGAGAGAGGAGGACGAGGACTCCACCACTTCCGACACCATCCTCCCTACTAAACTGGTTCTGGGAGCAACTCGGTGGACCTTGGAGCGCAAGGTCAAGGCCTCTGTTCCTGATCCGACGTGTATACCTTCAGGTTGTCCTCCAAGGTGTTTTTTTTTTCCCTTCGCACCTTCGTCAGTCAGTCCTGAAATGGGGACATTCTTCTCGTTTGGCTTGCCACCCAGGAGGGACTAGGACTGCATTCCTGGTGGCTCAAAGATTTTGGTGGCCCACAATGTCTTCCGACATTAGGGCTTTTGTTGCCTCATGCCCGGTGTGTGCCAGTGTTAAGTCTCCTAGGACTCCCCCTGTTGGTTTACTTCATCCTCTGCCAGTTCCTTCCAGACCATGGTCCCATGTGGCCATGGATTTCATCACAGGTCTGCCCTGCTCTAAGGGAAAGACAGTCATCATGACTGTCGTGGACAGATTCTCTAAGTTAGTTCATGCCATACCGCTGCAAAGATTACCATCCGCCAAGGAGATGGCTGTGCTAGTCACTCAACATGTGTTCCGTCTGCACGGTCTTCCTCAAAACATAGTCTCAGACCGTGGGCCCCAGTTTGTAGCTTCCTTTTGGAAGGAATTCTGTAAATTGTTGGGGATCCAAATCAGTCTAAGTTCTGGTTTTCATCCACAAACCAATGGCCAGGTGGAGAGGTGCATTCAGGATCTGGAAACTACCCTACGGGCTTTGTGTTCAAAGAACCCCAACACCTGGTCATCCCAACTACCCTGGGCTGAATACTCTCATAACTCTCTAATCAACTCCACCGGTTTTTCACCTTTTCAGGCAGCGTATGGTTACCAACCACCCCTCTTCCCGCACCAAGAACAGACGGCCACTGTTTCGGGTCCTGCGGCATTTGTAAGGCGCTGTCGACAAGTCTGGGTGAACTTTAGACACCAGTTACTAAGGAACCAGGAGAGGCTTACCGCAGTCGCCAATCGCCGGAGGCGAGCTGCTCCGGAGTACAAGGTGGGAGACAAAGTCTGGTTGTCATCCACAAATATTCCCCTCAAGGGCGGTTCCAGAAAGCTGATGCCCCGCTACATCGGGCCATACCCTATTGTCAAGATCATCAACCCTGTGGCAGTCAAGCTAGGTCTTCCCCGCACCCTCAGAGTCCACCCGGTGTTTCATGTGTGCAAACTAAAGCCTGCTAAAGACTCCTCCCTTCAGCCTACTCCAGTGCCCCCTCCTGTACCTCGTATTGTGGATGGCGGTCCAGTGTACACTATCCGGAAGCTTCTTGCCTCCAGGAGAGTGGGTCGGGGTATCCAATATCTTGTGGACTGGGAGGGTTACGGCCCTGCTGATCGACAGTGGGTACCTGCACGTCACGTCCTGGATCCGGCTCTGATCGCCCGTTTCCACCGCAACCACCCTGATCAGCCTCGTCGGGGTCCGTCTGGGAGCCGGACTTTGTGAGGGGGGTTATGTCATGGAGCAGCTGGCAGCTGCACCCTCCCCCCCCCCCCCTCTGTGTGTTCACCTGTTTCTCTCAGCTGTTTTCAGTTTCCTGATTATGTGTTTGGTATTTAAGTTTCTGTCCTTGTTGTTTTCAGTGTCGCAGCGTCCTGTTTGTTCAGTGTCTCTGATGATTGTTTACGAGTAAATCTTTTGACTACACTACAGTTGGTTTCGAGTCCTTCCTGCGTTTGGGTTTTTCGGTTACGAGCCGTAACACAAGATCGAAGTTATTATTTTTGGCCCACAGAAACAAAGAGAAAGTGTCAGCAGCTAACCTTCATTCTCTGTCTCTTAATCCCTCAAATCAAGTCAGAAATCTAGGATTAATCATGGACTCTGACCTAAACTTTAACAGCCATATCAAATCAGTGACATCAGCGGCATTTTACCATCTGAAAAACATTGCCAAAATCAAAAACATAATATCAAAGCCAGACCTGGAGATACTTATTCATGCATTTGTCTCCAGTAGGTTAGACTACTGTAACGGCCTGCTCACCGGCCTCTCCAAACGAGCTGTAAAACGGCTTCAGTACATCCAGAATGCTGCTGCTCGAGTCCTGACCAGAACCAGGAAGTATGATCACATTAGTCCTGTGCTCAGGTCTCTGCACCTGCTCCCTGTACCTCAAAGAATAGACTTCAAAGCAGCTCTGCTTGTGAACAAGTCTCTCCATGGCCGCGCATCAAAGTACATCTCTGACATGTTAGTGCCATATGAACCATCTCGTACTCTGAGGACCTCAGGGTCCGGCCTCCTGTTGATTCCCAGAGTCAGAACTAAACAAGGGGAATCAGCGTTTCAATATTCTGCAGCTAAAATCTGGAACAGCCTCCCTGAAGGCGTAAGACAGGCCTCTTCTGTGTTCATGTTCAAATCTAGACTTAAAACATTTCTGTTTAGCCGTGTATATGACTGAAAGGTCCTATCTGCACTTTTCTTTCCTTTCCTTCCTTTATTTTTAAATCAATTTTCAAATTTTTTCTTTTCTTTTAAAGTAAATTTTACGTTGATTATTTCTATGATGTATTGTGATTTTAATGCATTTTTCTGTTTTGTGAAGCACCTTGAATTACTTTGTGTACGAATTGTGCTATACAAATAAACTTGTCTTGTCATGTGTGCACATGTACATGCAAGGCGTGTGTGTGTGTGGGGGGGGGGCACGCCTAAGAACTGTAACCCAGTTATACCAGAGTTAAATACTGTTTGGGTTAAAATTATGTGTCTTTTTGTAACTTAATTCCCTAAATGTTTAAAGAATTTTCAGAGATTAAACTATTGAATCACACAGATTTAGTCAGAATAGAAAAAAAAGGGTTAAACTGACTGATTTTATGGTGCACTTCAGTTATCTGCTGTACTTTTCCATGGGGTGGGGCTATGAGGTGAATATATATCGACTGCTTTCATCACAGACACACCTTTGTGTTCTAAGAGCTCAACCTGTTGGACTGCAGACAACCATGGAGTCCACAGTGAAAAAGCTAGAGGTTACCTACAACCCCATCAATGAAAGGAACACCTTCACTAATGGAGACTTCATTACTGGACAAGTCACCCTCGAAATGGGTAAAGACTGCCAGATCGAGTCCCTGTTTGTTAAGTTCAAGGCAAAGGCTGATGTTACGTGGTCAGAGACGTACGGTAAGACTACCGTTGTGTACCACTCCAAGGAGAAATTCTTCACTCTGAAGCAGTACTTCATACAAAGCAAAGACTCTAAGGGTGAGTTTAGTTTTTCTATTCGCTGGTTTCGTAAAATTTGTAAGATCGATAAACATATAATTAAAAATGAAAACCAATATGGTTTTAGAGAAAACAGACCACCCTCATTAGCTATCATTGATGCTGTGGAGGAAATCCCAAATGCTCTGGACAAAAATAAATATGCTGCTCAAATTTTCATTGCCTTAAAAAACATTTGACACTCTCAATCATGACGTATGGGATAAGAAGACTTGTGATAATTTACATAAATAATATATTTAATGTTTCAAAACTTTTAAAACTCATTATTTGCTGATGACACAAATATATTCCATTCTACAGACAATCATAGGGAACTCAACAATATGGTGAATGAAATTGTATTCTGATTATAATCAGCAAGTATTACATATCTGTTACATTGTGTCTTTCATGCTACTGTTTACTGAAATCATGAATGAACATTTTCTGAAGACAAACCATAATCAATAGGCACTTGATTTAAGTCTTCACTTCTTGCTTGTTGCTTGTCAAAGGATGTACAGTTATGTCAGAATGTCCTTTTATTTTTTGAAGATTAGTGGACTGTTTATGGGGGGAAAATGTATCATTAAAATCGATGCATGACAAACAAACACAGACCTTGTTTTTGTACCTACAATAAAAAAAACTTTGTTTTTCTTTTAAGACGGTGAATACGTCCAGCTGGTAAACCGAAGCTCAGAATGTAAGTATTGGGATGTGTGTTTGATGAGTGTTTTCTGCTTCTTTTCAGTCTATTGGGTCAATGGGTCAATTGTGGTTTTTCAAAGTAAAGTTCAGAAGCTGCCAATAGCCCTCAGGTTAATTATTATCATATGAGTGAGGAAGTTTATAGCACTCCAGGTAACGACTTTCCTTCTACTGCTTATTTAGTAAATTAAGGGTAATATACAATAAATAATTCAATAAATAATTTCATTGCTGATATGTATTCATAAAAATGTTTAAACTGCCACAAATAAGCTTTACATTTTTCAGGATATATTATGCTTCAACATTTCAATCTTCATTGATTCTTCAATTCTTCATAGATTTTTTAGCAGTTTCCTATTAGAAGTGCACAATTGTACCTTCAAAGCGTTATAAGAGTATATTTTTAGCTCAGCTTTCAATCAAGACTTTTTGTGAAGAAACACGGTTGTTATGTCATTGTGTCTTTATACAAGGCCGGATATAGGCACGGGCAAAGGGGGGAAATGCCCCTCTAAAAGCAGTGACTGCCCCCCCTCCCAAAATGTGCTGGCTCACAAAAATCCACAAATAAAAATTTAAAAAAGCAAAACAAAAAACACATACAAAAAACAACAAAAAATACAAAAAATAAAACTAGAATCGTTGCATTAGTAATGTCCTGAACCACATAAAAATTTAGATAGCAGTATTGCATAGGTTTCAAAGTGCATTTCTATAGAGCTGAAAATTGGTATAAATTGCAAAAAACATTAAAATGCATAGAAGATATGAATACCAAAACGTACATGTGTGAATGTCCTTAATGTGTTGAACATTTTGATACCAATATTGCATAGTTTGCATTGTAATTGAAGAATTATTCATTGCAATGGGGCTGAAAATTCACAAAAATTGCGGGGGGGGGGGGGGGGGTTTAAAATATACAAATACCTTAAATAAAACCAAGAATGTCCTGACTGTGCTGAACGTTTTGACATCAAAAGTGCATACGTTTCTGAAGTGCACAAAGACATTTACACAATAAAAGACAAATAAACATTAGTATGGATGGACAGATCAATAGACTGACTTAAATAAAAAGATGAATGCAGCCTCAATGCGGCACAAACCAGTGTCCTGCTTGTGCCGGTCCCAAGCCTGGTAAAGTTAGAGGGTGTAGTGTCAGGAAAAGCCTTCAACATAAAACTTATGAGACTGATCAAATAGATCAAAGGAGAAGATAGATGAACTGATATGATGCCAGCATGCTTTTTATGCATTTTAGGGACTCCCCGCACACCCAGACTTAGCTGCACCCCATAGTGGGTCTGACGAAATCCAGGCCTCATGTTTTACGCTTCTCTGATTTCATTTGAATCAAAAGCTGATTCAAACTTTTAACAAACATTTCTGTAATATTTTCAATCACTGTCTCCAATTAATGAGCATGTTCATGTGGTTTTTTTGTGTATTTAAGATTCCAGTGTTGTGGCCCCAGGAGTCCATGTCTACCCATTCACCTTTCAGTTTCCTGCCCAGTAAGAAAAAACTCTTCTATGGTCTTTAATTACAGAAATGAAAGTTAGAATTTTAGATTGTTTGCAAATGTTTCATATCTTATGTCTTTAAATGTTTTATGACTATGTTTTTAAATAAATTCAACACATATTGCCTTTAATGAAATTTCTTAAAATAATCTTGAAAACGTATTATGAAAGTAACTGTTTCTCATTGGTGATCTCTTTCCTGCTCATTAGGAATGTTCCATCGTCTTTCAAAGGTCCTCATGGTAAAATTGTGTATTCATTGGAAGCCTGTTTGAGCAGATCCATGAGGCCTGACAAGAAAGAATCCACAACTGTCACCTTTGTGTCAAAAGCTGACCTCAGTGACATCTCTGCGTTACAGGTAGGTATTACAGGAAATAGAACTGAATCAGGGGGTAACTTTATTTGAATTTTAACATTGCACACTAAGAGATTGACCTGCTAAATGTTATGGGCTACTTTATCTTCTTTATTTGAGCATTTTCACAAAAGCCAAGGTTCAATTAAGGTGTGTCCTGCTGTTTTGTTATTTAGCTTTCTGCTGTTATCTTTTAATGTTTTTTGTGTTTGTTTACTTGTCTTTTTTTAGACACCACAATGCATGTCTATGGACAAGAAAATGAAGGTCTTCACCTCAGGGTCTTTGGCTATGGAAGTAAATCTTGAAAAATCTGGCTTCCTTCAAGGTAAGAGCGCTGAAATGGTGGTTTGATTCCAAGGTTTGGTTTGACAGACACGTTTCCTCTTTCTTACAGGTGAAGGAATAAAGGTGGTGTCATTCATCAAAAACGGCTCCTCTCGTGAGATCAAGCCCAAGTACTGCATTTACAGAAAGCAGAGTTTTTTTGCAAAAGGGAGAAGAAAAGTCCATACTAAAGAGCTCATTAAAGAGGAAGGATCTCCCATTCCACAGAAGGTATCACAAACAGTGACACAGGTCATTGCCATCCCCCATGATGCTGAGCCATCCATCCTCAACTGCAACATCATCAAAGCAGAGTACAGACTCAAGGTGAGCAACGATTGGACAAAGTCAACAACACACATTTTGAAGTAACACTCATATTTACTGAAAAAGTCAGGGGTTTAAAGGGATAAGAATTTTGTGAGTTTACTGTAAATTTATTTAAAAAAATGTTCATCTCTCAACTGCATCTCTAAAGTCAAAGAACCACATAAAGTTCATTAAAATCAATTACGTTGAGGAACATTCAATCATATTCTGAAAGCTAATGATATAGCTCAAACGTGGAGTTGATCCTACAAGGCAGTTCTGCAGTAACTCTAGGATAGAACTCATTGAAAATTAGACATAAGCTGAAATGAAAAGATGCTTAAGCTTACAAAAATATGACATGTGAATAAAAAGTTGATCCCTGAGACATTTTTGTAAATTTGTCTTGTTTTTGATAAATTGAATAGTTACTTGGACTACAAAGTGGAGTAGTGGTTTAACACTCTCACCTTTCTGTGTGAAGCTTTTATGTTCTCTCAGTGCATGTGTGGGTTTTTCACTGGGCATTCCAGCTTTCTACCGCAGTAGAAAAACGCGCTCAATTCATTGATGGATTAGGTGTGTGTAGCCCATGACAAACTGGTGACTTGTCCAGGGTGTACTTTGCCTTTGCCCAACAGTGGCTGGGACAGGCTGGAGCACTTTTTATGTTTCTTTACTTTGCTACCTGATCATTTACTGTTATATTTTTTTTGGATAAATTACTTTAGAAGATTGTGATAAGATCTTACATTCTTAGCCTTAAACGTGGCTATAAAACAAGACAACACTGACAAACATTGGCGTTTTCCACAGGTTTACCTCGACATCAAGTATGCTTCAGATCCAGAGGTCAAGTTTGACATAGTCATTCTGCCAGCTTCTCAAATTCTTCCGGATGCATCTTCATCAGCATCATATGCTCGGTTTGACGCTGAACCTTTTGGGAACCCAGCTGCTTCTACCTGGAGCTTTGGATCATCAGCACCAACTCAAGCTTCTGCTCCTCCTTCCTATGATTTTAATGGAATGTACCCTTCTTGAAATGATTTTTCCAAGAAACATAAGTATCAGGATTTAGAGTTTTAGTGATGTTTTTTTAAAGATGTAAAGGAAAAGGATAATTCAAAATGTTCATACATCTTTAAAACCTTTTTGGCCACTTTGGCCACATCAGTTCTTGTGAATCTGGAGGCTATGAAGTTCTTTGGCATACAGTGAATAAATAATTTAAACTTGTTAACATGATGCAATATCCTAATAAAGTGGCAATCTGACAATGGATGAACTACAATAATAAAGGAGTGGACTTGGTCTGCATCAACGACATTGTTGTGGGATGTTCAGTTGATTTTTCCTAAGTTTGCTAAAAGTAACCCTCCCCATATGATTACACAACCACCACCAATATAAACCATTCATATAAAGCAGGATTAAAACCCTGCTTTCTTGTGAAAAAAAAGAAAGAAATATATATATAAATTCCCCTTTCACCCTTCCGCGGGTGGTTTCTCACTCAAGCTCGGGTCCTCTACCAGAGGCCTGGGAACTTGAGGGTCCTGCGCAGTATCTTAGTTGTTCCTAGCACTGTGCTTTTCTGGACTGAGAGGTCTGAGGTCTTTCCAGGTATCTGTTGTAGCCACTCCTCCAGCTTGGGGGTTACTGCCCCGAGTGCTCCAATTACCACAGGCACCACTGTCACCTTCACTTTCCAGGCTTTCTCCAGTTCTTCTCTGAGTCCAGGTATTTCTCCAGTTTCTCATGTTCCTTCTTCCTTATGTTCCCATCGCTTGGCACTGCCACATCCACCACAACGGCTTTCCTCTGTTGACAATTCCAAAATTAATTCAGAATGTCCAACAATACACAAGTACCTGGATTCATAAGTGCAACACCATAAATGGGCCAATAGGTGTATTTTAAGTTTAAATGTTTTGGAATGCGGCAACATTGTACTGGGCTTTAATATAATCAATTATAAAATGTATTAATTTTATAATTAATAATAAAACTTGTTCAAAAGTAATTTGTGAGGTGTTTCCTTCTACTTTTTTATTGTCTGAACATTTTGAGATTGAGTGAAGATGACCAAAGAAAGACATCCTACACTCTTGAGCTTTGCTTTAATTTTTTTTATTTTTTTTTATTATGCTATTATTTTTTTACCAGTTTATCAATTTTAAACACAATTTTTCAACTTCATTAAACATAAACGAAGCAGAGCAGTGATGTAATGAGACCGAATTCAAGCCCTGGTTTTATGCTGGGATGAAAAGGCCAAACCACAGCATCAGTAACATTTGCAGATTGCTTGCACACACATTTTTACACAGACACACATTCCTGTGCAGATTCTTGTTCTGACAGCAGAGATAACATTCCATGCCTGTCAAACCAGCTGTCTCATGGGAAGCCTTGCACAAAGGAAATGTTTCATGTCTGTCCTTGACGAAAGAACAGGCCGTCATGTGTCCGGTCTTTGAAGATAAAACACACCGGAGGAGGAGTCTGATGGAAGCTGCCGTGCAAAGTAGCTCAAAATCCACCATAAAATCCCAGGGTCAGCGTAAGGGAGTAGTCATTGCTCGGTGAAGGGCTTGTTGCTTCATCCGGATGGTGCAACCAAGAATTGGAGTGGAAGGAGGGATGAGAATTGCACATCTTTAGTATAAAACTAATGTGACTTTGTATTTTATAAATTTCTGTAAAACTTTATAATAGGGGTTCCTTTATAAATGTTAGTATGCATAATCAAGCATTATTTAACTATTAAATAATGTGTTAATGGACACTTTCATGTATTAATTTACATTAATAATTGTATAATTCAATGAATTAGCTAGCAATTATGAGATTATCCAGCATTTATAGGTCAGGCTAAAAAACCTCCAATGAAACTTATCTTACCTTTTTCATCCTAATGCTGAGCAAACAATCATAGGAAATGGTTACTTCAGACATTATTAAGGCTTTACATATACTAACATTGTTGTTCATGTATACAAAGCGCTAAGAAAGCATTATGACTACATAACCCTATCAAATGCATAGGGAAACTTTTATTATTGCTTATAAACATCAGTTAACTACTAACTAATGCACTAAATCAAAAAGGTTTCTATACGCAATAACTTGGCGTTATGTATCCATAGTGCTTGCTTAGCATGATCTATGCATGAACAACAGTGTTAATAAAGCCTTAATAATGTCTGAATTAATTATTTCCTATGGTTGTTGTTGAGAGTTATGAAGCATGAGGTAAAAAAAGATTTTCTTTAATGTTTTTAGCCTGACTTAACCTTTATAAATGTTGTAAACCCTAATAAGCACTACCTGCTAAATAATTCCTTAAATAATACACTTAGAAATGCAAAGCAGTTCTTAATTATGTGTTATCTAACATTAATAAAGGGACCCTTGTTTTAAAGTGTTACTTATATTTCTTGATGGTTCTTGGCATATTAAGAACTTTCTGACTGCAATTTTCTGAACTGGACCACTCCTTGTGCAAACCTGCAAACTCTACAGTGTCAAGGAAACAACACTGAAGAGCAAAGAAATCATTCATCTTGCTTAAAATAGCAAACCTGCAGTCTTACAGCTGTGGGGGCCACAGGCCTCACTGTTTCCGCATTGTGTGAAACTAGAAAAACTAGTTGTTCAGGATTTACAGGTGGAAATGACAGAAAGGCAGCTGTCTAAGTGAACTTCAGTTGTTTAGCTTCTCTTCTGGCTTGCATTGTCTTGTTTTTTTGTTTTTTTTCTCGGCTCAAAATGACGATTAAAACTTTTGAAATTCATTACAACGCTATCAACATCCAAAAGACCTTCACCAATGGAGACACCATGACTGGGAAAGTAGTTTTAGAGACGACAAAGGGACTCAAAATCAAATCGCTTGTTTTTGTTGGTAAAGGAAGAGCTCGGGTTTGCTGGCGGGAGAACCAGGGAGACAGACATCATGTATACTGGGCGAATGAGAAATTCTACAGCGTCAAACATCATGTATTGGCAGGTGAGACAAGATGGTGACATATGAAATCTTTGTCATTATGCTCAATATTGACAGATTTTACTTTTTTTTATTTTCATGTCAGGCCCTGCATTCATAGGAAAAGGAAGACACGAGTTTCTATTTAGCTTCAAGATACCTGAGAAGTATTTTGTTTTACTGTATATACTTATCCTAAAACAACACACAAAAAAAGATGCTGATAAAATTTTAAATTATTCTTTTCTTTCTTACCCTCAGAATTATGTTGTTTATTTTGCAGAGACATGCCATCAACTTTCAACTCACCTGTTGGCAAAGTCATCCATAAAGTGAAAGCAGAGCTGAAACAATCCTTAAAATTGACCAAAAAAGCCAAAGCGCACTTCACCTTTGTGTCCAAATCAAACATAGACGGATTGCAGGTGAGGAGCAGCAGCAGTCTGACTGAGTGTGACTGAAGCCGTGGAAGCAAAGGAACCTTTAAATAGTCTGGTTTAATGTGGGGATTTGCTTTTTAGGAACCTCAAAGTGGGTGTAAGGATAAAGGCCTTTCTTCTGGGTCTGGAAATGTTTCTCTGGATGTTCACACCCCAAAGAGGGGTTACATGCAAGGTGAGTCTTTACTTAACAAACCTTGCATCCATCCTTTTTCTAAACTTCCGGAAATAAAGCTTCATCTTCTAGCTAGGCTCCGATAAACGGAAAACTTTTGTGTTTTTTCCTCGTTAATCTTTGACTTTTTTCTTGTAAATTTACGAGATTCTAAGTCGTAAATTTATGAGATAAAAACGTGTAAATTTCCAAGTTTTTTTCTCGTAAATTTATGACTTAAAAATCGTAAAAAAAAAAAAAAAAAAAGACAAATAGCGTTAGATGCAGATGTCACTTTGTTTTAGACAAACGTACATTTGTAAGCAATTACATTATCTAGAAAGAAAACACCCTAAACTTGTCCAAATATCACGCAGCCCTCAGGAACGCAGAATAGTATGAAACTGAATTGTTTTTTTTTCCACCGGTAGGCAAAAAAAGTCCTCATTTCTGTTGTGCTGCAGCTTATGCTGTTCCTGCGGTTATGTCGTTGTGTTGCGGGTAATTTCGTTGTGCTTCGGGTAATGCCGTTGCGTTGTTTCTTTTGTATGTAGTGTGAGCCCTGTCAGCCACCGTAGATTTGGGCTAAAAACAGCATCATCATAATTAAAGACCACTGGGAACTTTTTAAAAATAGATCAACAGATGACTAAAGTGGAACTTAACACCTTCGAGTCAACATTTCACTCTCTCCTCTGACTGACCTGTATTAGTTCCTCATATTTTATTTGAAAAAGAACATTTAATTTAGTAGAATGTAATTTTTATGTGTGTTAAATAAATAAAATATGAAGTCTTTATTTTACAGGTGAGGCCCTGAGCTTTAAGGTTGAAATCAACAATTGCTCATCTTCTTCAGTGAAACCAAAGTTTGAACTGTACGAGAAGAGGAGTTACTTCGCCCAGGGCCACAAAAAACGGGAAACAAACAAAATTCTTAATGGCAGAATCGATGATGGCTCCTCTCAGGAATCAGGACATTTATCCAAGACCATCACCATCCCAGCACAGCTGGCCCCCTCCATTCTGAACTGCTCCATCATAAAGCTGGAATACAGGCTAAGGGTAAGTGTGGAAGCAATTCTATAGCATAATTAAAAATAAAATTCAAAATCAGAAATGCTTTTTCATTTTCAAAATGTAACTGCATCAAATTCAAATGAAAAATCAATGTTTCAAAATGCTTTTTCATTTTCTTCTTCAACACTTTTTCTTCTTATTCTGTCACTTAATTAAATTGATAAAGAAAATGGTATTTGACATTTCATTTACGAGAAGTTCTCTGGTAAATATGTAGCAAAATTCATTTAGAAATGTCTAATTTGACAATTAAAATAGATTAACAGAAATGCTTTTTCATTTTCATTTTTTGCTACACATTTACCAGATATCTTTTTAAAAAAGAAATGTCATATACCATTTTCTTTATCATTTTAATTAAGTGACAGAATAAGCAGTGTTGAAGAATAAAATGAGAAAGCATTTTGGCAGATTGCTTTTTCATTTTCATTTTGAGTCAAAAAATGCAGCTTCAGTTTGAAAATGAAAAAGCATTTCTGGTTTTGACGCTACACAAGCGCTTCAATAGGTAAGAACTGTTCCGTAGTTTAGAAATCATACCACATTGATAGAAGGACTTCTTGTAACTAACTAAAAGTCTTTTTTTTAAATTATTACTTTTTAATTTAAAAAGAACAACACCCAAGTAAAGACTGAGAAAGCAAATAATAAAAAAACAATAACTTATTTTCCTTTTCCCTCAGATTTCATTTATTCACCCTATAGAACACTTTCGCTGTAAAAGGTTACACCATCACTTTTGCCGGGTAATCTTTATCCAACATAATATACCAAACAATGACTTTTTGTTATAAAAAAAATATATCAAAACATTACAATTCATTATAAATTAGAGGGGTTTTTTTATTTTCACCTGGGGTATATGTAACAAAATGATAAAAGAAAAACATAGGAAATTCCTAAAACATTGCTCAAAATTTACTGAAAAGTGAGGAATTTGAGAGCAAAAAGAAAAAGCAATAAAATGATACTAGACACTTGGTCTTTGGTCCACCCATTCCTGGGACATGTGAGAATTTATTGTTAAAATGGTTTTTCAGCTGCACCTTTAAAAAGAACACAAATTAATAAGTCTTTTATACATCTATGAGAAATAATTCAATTTTCAGCAGCTGTCTGCCATTGCTGAAAGGTTTTGCCATCTTTTTTACTGTTTTTTAACCCAGATTTTCTTGATTTGACAAAACAGTTAAACTCATCACTCTATCGTAATAAAAAAGTTGATTCAACATCAGGAAAACCTTTCATTGCTAGTGAGCTCTGTTGCATTTTTAATCAAATAGACTCAAACCGATAATATGCAGTTTGTTATGAAAAAAACCCATTAACATAAAAAAACATTTTCTTTTCTTTTCAGATCTATCTGGACATTGAATTTGCAAAAGATCCTGAGGTTAAACTCCCTATTGTTGTATTACCCATGTTTCAACCTGAAGTAATACCACCTGCAAACACTGCCAATGCAATTGGAAATCCACAACAATCAGGCTCTGGCTTTCCACAGGAACCAGGCTCATGCTTTACATGGCAACTAAACTCGGGTTTTGTACAGCAACCAGGTTCGGGCTTTATACAGGTACCAGCCTCGGGTCTTCCACGTCAATTAAGCTTGAGCTATCCATCACAACCAGGCATGGGCTTTGCACAGCAACCAATCTCAGGCTTTGCACAGCAACCAGGCTCTGGCTTTGCACAACAACCAGGCTCTGGCTTTGCACAGCAACCAGGCTCTGGCTTTGCACAGCAACCAGGCTCTGGCTTTGCACAGCAACCAGGCTCTGGCTTTGCACAGCAACCAGGCTCAGGCTTTGCACAGCAACCTGGCTCAGGCTTTCCACAGCAACCAGGCTCAGGCTTTCCACAGCAACCAGGCTCAGGCTTTTCACAGCAACCAGGCTCAGGCTTTCCACAGCAACCAGGCTCAGGCTTTCCACAGCAACCAGGCTCAGGCTTTGCACAGCAACCAGGCTCGGGCTTTGCACGGCAACTGAGCTCTGGCTTTACATCACAACCAGGTTCAGGCTTTGCACGGCAACTAAGCTCTAGCTTTACATCAAAACCAGGCATGGGCTTTGCACAACAAACAGGCTCCAACTCTCCACAGCTACCAGGCTCAGGCTTTCCACAGCAACCAGGCTCAGGCTTTCCACAACAACTAAGTTCCGACTTTCCAAATCAACCAGGCTCAAGCTTTGCACCGCCAACTCTGGATCCTCCCCCTGATTATGAAGAATGTGAAATAGACCCCCCTCCATCCTATAGAGAAATAGAAAAA
Organism: Oryzias sinensis; assembly: GCA_037389245.1. Classification (NCBI taxonomy): domain Eukaryota; kingdom Metazoa; phylum Chordata; class Actinopteri; order Beloniformes; family Adrianichthyidae; genus Oryzias; species Oryzias sinensis. Next base: position 13,523,412 of record CM074495.1, read on the forward strand.
CAATAATTCTTTAAATATTTAAAATTTAGGATAACCATTTTCTGACGTAACAGGTAAACCTTTGTGAAAACCATAACATAAAAACTTTGTGTTTGTCTTGAAAGTGTATAGTAATGAATGCATACATTGATATTTAATATAAACGAGGAACTTCAATGTGTAGTATGGATAGTATTTAAACAAATTGTTGTTTAAATGCAAAGTAAATTGTTCAAATGTCTTTTTCTTTTTTTGTGTGTGAAAAAGTGTCTCAATGAAGTTCCACATTCCTTTGATTCAACAAAGTGAAAACATAAAGCATTCATTTTGGGTTTTTCATGTATTTTCTTTATAAAAGAATTTTAAATATCAATTTAAAGTATTTAGACTCCCAAATCTTCTGCTGGACTATTTGCCAGTATGAAAATCTAACTTTATCATCTGACCGTTTTTTTTAACCAAAGGTTTAATGTCTTTTAAAATTAATAGAGATTTGAGGATGCAGCATTTCGTTTTTAGGTTTGCTTTGAGTCTGAATCCCTTTTCTGCAAGCATTTGTTTGGGTATTTGCAATTATACTTTGCCAGCGCAAAATCTTTGTAGTTTTTAAATTGAACAGATTTTGAAAAATAAGCAGCATCTTTATGCTGTTTTACTGAATAATTCCCACTTTGTTTGACTGATAGGGCCTATAGACAGCAGACAGAAGGCATGTTCAATTGTCCTCCAATATACTGTAGGTTTTGCACGGTAAAAATGTCAAAATAACGAAAAAAAAACTTTTTTTTCAAATATATAAAATTGCATATTTCTTACAAATTAACAATTCTGTTATAGCTTTTGAATGCCTTTACTTGTGTGAGAATTAAAACATTTTGATATACTGTGAATGTATTTCAGTTACTGTATATTTTTTTATCAGTGTTAACATAATTTGTTTTTATTGCATGCAATTATATGTGAATAATTCGCCAATAATTTTGGTAAACAAATATTTTCTCTCTCTATGAATATTATCTAAATGAACATTGTCAAACAAGAATAAAAAATATCACAATTGAGTTTACTTTTCCATTACCCCATCTTGACATCCAAATTAAAGAAAAAAATGAACAAATAATAACTTCTACAGCCTATTTCAGCATTATGACTGCTTTATTACTAAAATGTTCCCTCATCAGAAAAGTGTGGAGCCCCAGCTGCCATCTAGTGATGAAATGCTGAAAGGAGAAATAGTAGCCCCACAGAGATGAAGAAGAATTCAACAGGACAAAATATATCAGTTTGAAGCAAATAAAATGTGTATAAATGAATTTATTGAACACTTAAGATACTAAAGATCAATGGATTAAATACCATTGCTTTCACACCTATAAGTCTAAAGTGAAAAAATAAACTGCCTGCTAACAATGACTTTGGTTTTGATGCATTTAGAAAGGCCTGAGCCTTACACCCAATCTACAGATTTCTCGTCTTCCTTCTGTGATGTACATTTTTTATTTTTGTGGCAAATATTACATGAGCATTGCCCAGATATAACATATAAAAGCAATCCTATAATACTGTTATGTGTATGCTCTCACACCAGCATACACCTTTACTGTATGATGTCTGCTCCGATTTAACAAATTCTAAAGTATAACCTATTTTGCTATACATGAAGTTATTGACATAAGATCTAATTTTCTACCATTTTTTTTATTTGACACTCTTGTAAAACAGTAAACCATGTGTGGTTGTATGTATAAGGAAAATCATTTAAACAATTGAAAATCTTTTCAATTTCAAGAATTTAAAGAAGTTGAAGTCATCTAGTTAAATGTGCTCCAAGGTACTTTGTGTAATCTGCTATAGTCTGTCATGACCTTATTGTTGCACCATTTAAAAACAACTTTTTTTAGTACAGAAACACTGAGGTGTGGGATTGTTAACCTTTTTTTTTAACTTATTTTTATAGATTGAGGATGATAAATTACCCAGGAGGTAACTTGTCATTCTAAAGGCCCGTACACACCGGGACAAATATTCGCCAGGCGTTATTCGCCAGCGTTTTTTGCCACGTTTTTTGTGTTCACACCCAGGCGATTTTCGCTGACGATGAGCCGAGCGAACATGCAATTTCATTCCCTGACGTTAGATGGCGCTTAATGTAAACAGAAATACTCCTGTACACAAGGTGGCGCTGCGCAACTTTAAGCTTCTTAAAGTCGCTTTTCACTCAGAAGAAGAGAGCAAGTATTTACGCGCTTGTCAGAATCAAACAAAGAAAAAATGAATATATCAAGCACCAGTAGCTCCAACTGGTGCTTGGTTCGAGAATATTTTAGAATATCCGTCATTATTTCTTCGCGGCAGTGTAGACGCTACTTGGCGTCTATCTTCTTCGCTGGTATGTGTGCTCAGCAAGACAGTTTTGTGTTTGTTGTAGGAACCATCAACATTGCAAGTCACATATTAGGAAACACTTAGGCCAGCAAAGATAGTAATAAACGGCCTGCGTCACTTTCGTTCTCGAACTTAAGCTTTTACCTTTTAGGCAGATGACGACAGCAGCATTTAAAAAGCAGCAATTCCATTCAGATCTTCATTTTTTCCAGGATTGGTCACCCTGCTGAACAAGAACTGTTTAGTTCTATTTGCAGAAGGAAATCTTTGTAGAGCAGTTGTCGTAGAAATAACAAAATCGATAAGTTCTTTTCTTACTTGTTTAATAGAACTCTGGTATGTATGTATTTATTAATTTGGGCACCAGTCCCTACTTTTAGCCAGGTGCTGTAAATTAATGGAAAGTGGTTTTGTTTTTTTCTTGTCAATTGATAATCCATTTAATTGAAATTACTCTTAGTAATGTGTTTTTAAAGGTTTCAATTAGATATTTTACTATTTTTTACTATTTTACTATTCGTGTTTTTGACTGTAGGTCAGGTCGACAAATCTGTATACTCTGTTTTTTCGATTGTTTATGATGTAATTGTTTTTTGTACTTTTATGACTCTCACTACCTGTATGAGCTGTGTGTATGATGTTGATGAATGATGTTATAGGGTTTGTAGCTCTGTAGCCCACAACAAATTTCCTTGCTCTGCCTTTACACCCAGCCACACACATTCGACATGCTCCGCCACAAACACTGGTGCCAACGCTCAACCAGAGGCAAGCAGGGTCTAGTATTGCCCAAAGAGACTTCAACACAATCAAACAAGCAATCTTACGTAACATAGGCTTCCACTAACACACCGCTGCACCCCAATCCTATTTTTTGTGTGTGAAACATGAGACAGACAAGCAACTAGTCTACAGCACCCCATCTCTAATCCTTTAGTTGGGTATAGGTTCCAGCAACCTTGCACCAACAGAGCTACAGATATGGGGTTAAACTTTGCATTTTATAATATCATAAGGATGCACACAAAACTTTTATACATCATACAGAGAGATCTTTACGATGTGCCTGCTGTAATTTATTTCATGCTTCTTTAATTAAGCAGCTTTTGATCTCCCCCACACCACCACCAGGAGGTGCAAGTTTTTCGAACGAACACAACATCTTGTGGTACAGACATGTAGATCTCGTGGCCAGTTCTAATGAGTTGACTAAAACTAAGTGCTCCTCCCTTCTTTGCTTTGAGTTCAGCGCAGTTATGCTGCACTAATCAAACAGGTTATGGGCCCAGGAGCAATTCGAAGAGGTTAGATACATGTCAGAAAGTCATGACGACAGCGCAGTTAACGGCAGACCAGCATCATGGATCAACGATGGACAAGAGGTTACTCTAACTTTGCTTTAATGGAGACGAAAGCATGTATGAGTTTTACGAAACTAAAGTGCTTGGACATTTGCAGCTGTTAGGGTTGAAGGACACTGTTTTGAAAGAACCGGCAGAGACCGTGGTAGCAAGCCGATGCCAAGAAAAATTCTGAGACATATGCTAAGATGATTTAGCTGTTGGATGACAAAAGCCTGTCATTAATGATGAGATGCTGCATCAGCCCGTACACCAAACCGACACATCACTAGCTATAGCTGCCACAGATTATGCAAACCACGGCTAAGCACCATCAATGACACCAATCCTTCTGCTTTTAGGGTCAGAATTGCTCAAGTCTAACGTTTGAGGTATCCACTCTGCACTAAAAAACGCTTTGAAGTTCTGACTGCAAACTAGGAGAAAAGCACATGGCATTCTTCTCAGCATCAAAGATCTTTCACAATCAACTGACCATCGATAGGATTTGGGTGGACGACGGCGGGTGAGATTCGTAAGAGGTGTTGCCATGGTTGCAAAATGTGGGATGAATCTGCTGTACCAACCAACAAGTCCAAGAAAAGATCTCAGCTGTTTCTTGGTGCGAGGTCGTTCAGTCTTCTGTATTGCCTCCACTCTTCTCCACCATGGGACTAATGTTGCCACCGCCCAGTTGAACTATGCATTGCTTCCATCCCCGCCCCACCTGCATTTTTTGAGATTGAGGTTAGTCTTGCCTTCTCACTGTTTAGAGAACATTTTAAGATGTCTTTTAGATCTTCCCATGAATAGCCAAACCACCACATCATCTAGATAGGCAGAATAGTAACTTCTTTCACAACCCCTCAGAAGTGTATCCCATTAGTCTCTGAAAAGTGGCAGGTGCCCATGAGCCCTAAATGGCATCACTCAGAATTGATACAAAGCCGCTGGTGTTCGGTGCTGTGTATTGCCTGGAGGCCCCTTCCACGGAATCTACCAATAGTCTTTAGATAGGCTCCCATAACGGGTCAGATAGTGGGCTTTTCCATTACGCTCCACCAGGTCATCAACACGAGGCATGGGGTATGCATCAAAGCGGGACACAGCATTAACTTTTCTAAAATCAATGCAAAAATGCTGGGATCCATCCTTCTTCGGAACCATCACCACTGGACTAGACCATTCACCTCAGATGGCCTAATGACCCCCAAGTCTGTCATTTCTTTCTTGATTTCCTCCTAAGAGAGTGTGTCAAACACTCGGGATCCTGTAAGGCCTCTTGCCTAATAGGTGCAGAATTTTAGATGGATGGTGTTGACTTTGGGCGAAGTCCCTCCCTGGTCCATCCTTAAACAGCATTGGTACTTTGCCAGTAGATCCAACATCTCCTGTTTCTCAAGTGAAGTGAAAGGTGATCCAATCGAGGTTGCAGAAAGAAACATCTGGCATACAGGTAATAGGTCAATTATCGTGGTGTATTTTGCACACCATTAATGTCTGTTGAGATGGTAGTTGCTCACTGTCTTCCACCTCTATTAGCAAATTGATGTGCTATATTTGGATCTGTGCTCTCTTTGTCTGGTGTGCTATTTCATATTTTTACTGACCAACCCGCTCTAATGACTTCATATTGACCCTGCCATTTAGCCAAAGTTTGTTGCTGTCAGCGTAAAAGCATCAAACTTTTTACCTGGGTTCCAACTCACGCTGGACGAGGTTTTGTCATACCAAGATTTTGGTCTTTGGGCTCAAGGCTTTGTGCCAGGTCCCTGTACTTTTTCCAAACGACCTCATCTGAAGCACATAGGACAGGATTCCCTCAGCCACTGGTTTCTTACTTGCCTCCCATTCTCTTCTCAGCAAATCCAAGGGTCCCTGGACTGGCCACCCGTGACAGGATTCTAATGGGAGAAACCTGTGGAAGCCTGGGAGCTTGTATGCAAACAGGAGAAAGCAACCACTCCATCCTGTGCCTTTCACGCCCAGTTTCTGGAAACAAATTCTACCCAAAATCTGCTTGAGACTCTCTGATTAAATCTCCACCAGGCCATCAGTTTAGGATGACATGGCTGTCCTGGACTCCCTTTGATAACCAGTTCTTTATGCAGTGGTAAATACTGCTGAGGTGAAGGCACCTTGATGCTGACAGATTTCGCACTCCCACACGAGAAAAAACTGAACAAGAGACGACATTAGTTTCGCTTTTGATGGGTACGAAGGGAAAGCTGAGGGGTTGTACAATCACAGATGACCAGAATATATTTGTTTTAAACTACTTTTTCTCCAGTGGGTCCTACAATATCCATGGCAATGCGCTGGAAAGGGGTACCTAATAACTGCAGAGGATGTGAAGGGGTGCTCGCTTAACCCACTAAATCCAGTTAGCTGGCACTGAGGCATGAAGCCAAAAACAGTCTTGCATCTATAAAACATACCTGGCCAGTAAAAGCGCCATTTTGTATATGTTTTAGATGGCCCAGGTGTCCTGCCCATAAACTGTGTGAGCTAGGTGCAAAACTATAGATCTGCATCCAGTAGGCACTGCAGGCCATTACCCCTCTCCCCCTGAATATACAAAATATCGTTATCTAACACACATTTTGTATCTGTAGAGACATTGTCAGTTTCAGTTTCAACTTGATTATACAGAAAAGCCAAAGTAGTGTCAGTCAACTGCAATGTCTAATGTCATTTGTATATCCCAAAAAAAAATTCTGACATTGTTGTTTCTTGTTAAAGAGGATTCACAGACCCTTTTATAAAGTTTTTGACTTCCATGCTTGACGCTGTGATTCCTTGGCCTTTGTAGCCGCCTCAACAGATCACCATGATCTGGAAGAGGTTCCAGCCCAGCCTTAACCTGTGACCTTGCGACTACAGCAACAACATTGGTTTATCTTTGTCCCCAAGTCCACAAAAGAGACAATCCTCCCAATAACACAATCAACTGGGATATTGTCCAACACTGAAACTTGCAAAAGAAATGCTTGATCATCCAGATCCATAGTAACTTCAGCAGTGGGATATATTTTGCACCTCCATGGACACACTCCACAACAGTTTGTTCTATAATTGAGATGGTCTGCTAATAACATTTTTTTACCAAAGACTTGAACTGCCACTGTCTAATAAAGCAGCAATGAACACCATTACTAGTCACTGGGTAGAAAGAAGGAGGGTTCCTGAACATGGATGTTGCAACTTAGTAATAGCCATTTAGGCACACCACACAACCACAGATGGGCTTTTTTAAGAGGACAATAGAAGTTTAAAGTCTGTCCCGCATTGTTACCAGGAGGTGGCCCTTTACTCACGTGGACTGCTGGTTCTTCTGAGCTCTCTGGTCTTTGTCAACCGACCGCCCATCTCTCAAGGGTGTGATGAAAGACCTGCTGTAACTTGGGCCAGTTGTTCTGTGAGCATTAATGTACTGTGTTGCAAGTTTAGCTGCTTCCATCCCAGCAGGTTCATGCCCTTCACCCACGTATGCACATCAGGGGTAAGGTCCGAAAAAATTGTTCCAAGATGATGATTCTTAATACCTTTTACACCACGCGGGTCAGGCCTTTATCCATTGACGATATAAAACCCCTACTCCATGATAGTCTCTGTAGGCAACTCCTCTTGTGGGACATTAGTGTTCTGAAACGTTGTCTAGAAAAAGTCTCAGCTGAAACAGTAATAAAGCCTTGGAGTCTGAGGTCCTCATCCATCGCTGAGGACCCTACAGAGCCTTTTACTGTTAACTGTGCACAAGTCTGTATGCCCACACAGTAGTACACCCAAATCCCAAGTCTTTTGCAATCCTCTCAAACGGAGTAAAACATTTCTCAATATCTTTCCCAGGCTGATATTCTTGGGGTCCTTCCAACGGAAGGTGGCTTGCATCATGGAGGACAGCTGTCATGTCCATGTCAACTTTATCGCAATCTTTCCTCGATTTATGTGGGCTGGTGTTGGGAGGTGGTAATAAGGAGGCCTCCCACTCCTAACTGAGCGTGGAGAGTCACTTTACATCTGATGCAGGTTGTCTGGGACTTCTGGAGAACCACCTCAGGTTCAGTTCAGCCAACAACCCTCTTTCAGGTCTCTCAGGCGCCAAGGAACTGCTGGAGCATTTCCACCATCTAGGCTGCTCCACATCTCCACTTGGCCCGGGACGGCTTGCTGATGCCAGGCTTCCAGTCTGGTTCCACTCCTTAATCCTTCACCGCTTGGACTTCTGGTTCGCATTGTGGACGGGCAGCTCCTCTTGACCTTTTATGTTTGCCATATTTGGCCTTCCAAGACATCTGATCCCACTTCTGACACCATATGTCAGAATAACAAACTACTGTACACACAAAGAGTCAAGGTGTTTCTCAACCTTTTATATAGTTGTAAGGCAAATGGGGAAAAATGCACCATTGTAACACTCAGGGAAGCAGCCTACAGTGCAGCAGCATGGAAGCCAGACATCACCAGAGAGCCTCCTTCATCTTGAAAAGAGGTCCTGTTTTATAGGTGGTTGGCTCCACCCCTTACCAAACGAACCACAATTACTAATCAAATTCAAACATTCCTATGAAACAAATGAACAATATATGCATTTTCTAATTACAAAGTACACTAGACAAAGATGTCCAAACTTTAACAACATTCTTAAACAAAAAAATGCAAAAAAAAAGAAATAATTTTACATTTAAAACAGGCCTGTCAAAGGAAACCAAAGCAATAGGTGGGTCCACTGGACATTCTGGATACAGGAAGTACTCTCATGAAATCAGGAAGTAAACAAATAAGACATATTAAAACAACCAAAACAGAAAATGAATTAAGTGAATTGCAAGCACTGTTGGAAGTTTATATTATGCTGGTGTGTGTACCCACTGATGCTGTCAGAAGCAAAATAGTACTACCTAACACTCAAATCGTGACAGACTTGTGCTCTGTCACATAGCCCCAAGACATTTTCCCAGTGAAGTCGGGTACAACATCAGGAGCTGCAGTCACTTTCAAACAAGGACAGTATGTGTTAACCCACAAAGACAGAATTAGCCTCAACAGTCATGCATGGCAAGTTGTATTATTTGCATACTGATAAGATAATAAATCTAACATCTGTCACGATATGCAGACACGCACAAGATATTAGCTCACTGCAACTATGAGGATATACTGTTGTTGTAAAATGGTAGATGGATGATCTGCGGCAGAACAGATGTTTCAACTTCACGAATGTGAGGTGTGGTATTCAGGATAAATTAAAAAAGACAAATAGGGAACCTATAAGAGAGCAACACCCCTGCAGATGGTACACTCAGACTTAGCAGGACCGATATCAAATGAGTCTGTTGCTGGGGATAAATATGTACCATCATTCACTGATGACTACTCCAACACAGTATTTGTATATTTTTTGAAAGCAAAAGTCGCATTGCACGCACAGAGAAATTTTTAGCTGATATTACTCCTGTTGGGAAAGGAAAATGCATCCGATCTGAAATCGGCACAGAGTTTACATGCAGCCACTTTCAAACTTGTTTAGAAAAAAATGTATTCACAAATTTGAAAAGTTGATGAAATTTTTCTTGTCTCAGGATTATAAATCAATAAGGTTGGACTGTCTTTGTCATAACCAACAAAGAATCCTTGTTCACACTTTGAATCAAGCTTTCCCCTGTCCTGTTTCTATGTATAACATGCAGATCCAAATTTTTGCAGTTTTAACAGGTCTGGCTTTCTTTTCCTGTTAGCATTTGGAAAGGTCTTTCCTGTTCACTTACTAAAGTTTGAACAGCATAGTTCCACAGGTATTTGGGTAACAGACTTTTGTTTAGCATACGTCTTCCCTTCTCAAAAAAAGTACCCCAGCTCTCTCAGTTGTTTCTGATTAGGTAGTTATGGTGCTACTGTTATGCTTAATAAGATGAGCGCAGAAAGACAAACACAGACAGGCGAAGTTGAACCAAATGATTATGACAGAGTAAATCTACTTATTCCTGACAGTATCTTACACAAAGTTGACAAAGTTGTTAAATAAGTTCAGGAGCAAGCGGTAAGACCAAAAAGATGAGTATGACCAAAAAGAGCCAGGTTTAAAAGGTGATGCATGTGTCAGTGAAAGATACCCTATGAGGAAGAGGAGAAAGTCTCAGTAACCCAAAGATTTTGTAACTGGCACAATCTGAGGTTTATAGTAACATAGGATTACTTGAAAGAGAACAGGCGTGGTATCCCACAAATATTCAAAGAAGCTGTAGAGTCAGATAATGCAAAATACTGGATTAAAGCCAGTATTTTGAAGAGGAAATCCAGTCATTGAGAGAGAACAAGACCTTTACTAACACTCGTCTGCCAAAGGGCAAGAAAACAGTGGGGGGTAAATGGGTTTATTCTGTGAAAAGTTAAATTGATGGTAAAGACAAGTACAAAGCCAGTCAAGATTGTGTGTGGACAAAATAGTCAAGAAACTGGAAAAATCCAGGAATCAAAAAGTTATTTTATTAGGAAAAAAACTGAAATGAAGGTAAGATGAAGAGGAAGGATTACACAATTACACACAAATGCGCACATCAGGGAGGACAGGTGATAACACTGAGTGAGAATTACACTGAGAAGGAGTAGTCCAGACTTCTGAAACAAGAGCACAACAGGAAGTAAAAAAATTAGCCAAAACAATAGCATAAAAAAATGTCCTTGCCCCCAATACCTCACAAAGCCAGATTTGTAGCTATGGCTACAGCCAGGAGAAAAGGAATAGAATTGTAGAGGTCTGCTACAAAAGTGCCTGGGACTTGTGAGCATTTCTGGCCAAAAGGATGTAACAACAGTTTACTTATATGCTCCCATAGATTATGAGATCTACACTGACTAGCCACAAGATAATGAAGAAGGGAAAGATTGGGTTTGTAAGGTAGAAAAATGTCCTGGTCTGAAACAGTCTGTTCGGAACTGGAATAGAGTTTTACATGACTATCTGACTGAAAATGTTACACATAACCCAGCAGACCACTGTGTTTACACCAAAGAAACAGGCCATGAACAAGAACGATCATCTGGGTTGATGACGTGATAATTTCAGCAAGCAATGAAAAGGTCATGAGAGATGTGATAGAGATGCTTTCAGCCAAGTTTCGGATGAAGGATTCGGGCAGACTTAATTAGCATGCATTTTATTGGAATTAATTTTGTATAAGAGGAAGTGTTTTGCCCATGACAAATGACAGATGACTGACAGGAGGGGGATCAATCGGCCAACCTTCAGTCATTGAATGACCTGCTCAACCACCTTAGCCACTGCCAACCATGTGTGTGAAAATGTCAAAAGAAACATATGAGTCGGTGAACTCAATAAGGGCCCAAGTCAAAAAAGGTTGTTTTTCCAGGAAATGATTTTAATTGCCTATAGCTTAAAGGTAGGCTACATCAAATAAATAATACTTTTTACCCAGATTTAGCACCAGTTCATAGCTTTTAAAAAAATGCTAAGTAATATGAATCACTTCACTTTATAATTTCAAAAGACTTGCAAACTAAAGTCTTCTGACTGGCCCCTTTTAAATTAAACAGAAGTAACATCTGAAAGGATGGACAACCACATATTTATCATCTACATGAATCTTTATTTTTCAAATTGTCACATTCTTAACACTTCTTAGGATCAGTTTATATCCAAACCTTTTTCTGCTGATAACTGCAAGTCAGACGAGAGCTTTTTCAAATGGAACAGGTAATCACAAAAGGTACATCTAATCTTCAAAGTCAGACTCGTCATTGCCCCTAGTATCACAAACTCCTAAGTCATGCTGAGCCTCTGGTGAAAGATATTTTGCCAACTCTTGAACATCCATTACCTTTGCTGCCTTTACACCAAGTTGCCCAGTGTAGAGTGGCTCCTCTGGGTATGCAACAACCATTAACGTGGGCTTTAGAAGGCGGAATCTGGTAGTGACCTGAGAAGACATATTTTCAGAAACCTCTAGATCATTTTGAAGTCTGCACTGAATCTGAACACCTTGTATTTGCTAACTGTGTATTTTTCACCATGTGCTGCCATCTATTGGATAAAGCTAAACCCATGCAAGAGAGACCTAAGTTCAGGAATTAGGCCTCTTGCACTCAAGGCATTTTAAATCCCATGGCAGTCAATACATTATAATGGGACCTAGGATGCTTGCACATAATCAGATAGCTTTTTCCTTGAAGGCCATAAACATATATCTCTATTTTGAAAAATTGCGGACTTGGGCCCCTATTGAATTCACCAATTTATATGTCAACAAGATTCTTACAATGTTCAATATGCAAAATTGCAAAGTCAGGGAAACTTTCTGTGACCAGAAGCTACGCTATAAAAGAAGATTATGTTAAGATGAAAGATGTACAGAGAGGCTGTAGGCCGCCTAATATATCTTACAACATGTACGCGTCCAGACCTATATTTCGCTGTAAGGAAGTTATCCCAACATTATTATGAACCAACAGAGGAACAATGGGTTACAGTGAAACATGTTTTCTGATATAAAAAGGGAATTACAAACAAGGAGCTGTGTTTCAGGAGAAACAACACTGGAAGCTTGGGCATAGTGGCCTATAGTATGCTGATCAGCAGGTGAACTGCAGACCGGTGAGCACTACAGGTTATTATGTAAGTCTGAGTAAAAACAGTTCTTTAGTTTCGTGGAAAACCAAGAAACAACCTACAGTAGCACTTTCTAACTGTGAGGCAGAATATATGTCTCTAGCCTCTACAATGCAAGAATGCAAATGCTAAGAGCAGTTATTACAAAGGTATTGACAACTACAAATACACACCATTTTCAATATGCAATGCAAAGCTCAAGCTTGCATTGTAAAATGGTTAAGGGGTTGAGTGGTTCAGATGTAGCACTGTTGAAGGCCCAGGTGTACTGCACGGCCTGCCACTGAATTTGCATTATTTTGGCTTTGAATTTGAGCCACCTGAGTGAAGTGGGGGGTTGAGAAATCTTTTTATTTATGTACTGTTGTGAATTTATTTCATGTGACCTTTGTTATAGCATTTGATCCCTGCCACCAGGAGGTGCATGTTTTTTTTTCTCTTCTCATGCTTGAATGGTAAATGGCATATGCTTGATCGAAGACAAGGTTGTGGCACGGACATGTAGATCTGGTGGCCAGTCTCTAATAAACCTGTTCAAGCACTAGTTTTACCACCTGCAAATGTTCTCGCTTTGAGTTCAGCAGAGTGATGCTGTTGGCTGTGCGACTTCCTACATGTAAGGTTGTCAAACAGCTCTGTATAGTACTTGTTTCGAACAAGTACAGCACGGATCAAAAATGGCATAGCTAGCATTTCTATAATGTTCACCACACATTGCTACCACCAGGCTCCATCTCTGCCCTCCATCCCACCTCCTTTCAGTCACCAGCCCACCGCTGGATTGACATACGCCAGGTCCATATCAAATCAAATCCTTTTATTCATAAAGCACTTTTTCATATAAAAGAATAACACAAAGTGCTTTTACAATAAAAAATAAAAACAAGAAAAATTAAAATAATATAATAACACAAAATAAATAATCAAGCACAAAATTAGGGCCCCCTCCCTGCACTCCACACTCCAACCTCCCACTTTTTTCACACCTTCCCACCCCCTAACTGATGTGGGAAAGACATTGACAAATAGGGTATGAGTACGAAAGGAAGATGTTAGAAATCCTAATAATTTGAACCTCCTCTGTGAATAGCTGCATAACCAGCCAACCACATCACAGGCAGGACCGCATCATCACAGCTACAGTGATGGTGGTCCCCATCTAGAGCTGCAGCGGCTAACAGCAGCCGACCCAGAAGGGGAGGTCCCAGCTGAGAAAGCACCGGAAATAAAAATGAGAATGAAAAAGTAAACATATTGATAAAAGCAATAAACACTAAAACATTGAAATAAGGTATTAAAATAAAATCTAGAGTAAGTTCTCACCAAACAAGATAAATGAATACTAGACAGTGCTAGCTTGAACTCTTTTTTTTCTTCAATGATTTTAGAACTCTACTGGTGTCCATGGATTACATGAAATTTTTCCACCTTTTATCCACCTTTTGTCGTAGAGAACACGCTATGGGTCATTTAAGATAGCACAAGGGTTACTGAAAGTTCTTTAACTTCAGTAACTGTTTCTCTAGCTTCAGGACCTATAACTAAAATCTCAGTTTTTTCCTGGTTGAGCCCAAAATTATTTACATCCATAATTTCACATCTAAAATACAGTTAAAAGTGCTTCTATTGGTATTGTGTCATCAGGAAACATATGTACAGTTGTATCATCAGCACAGCTTATGAAAGCTGATACAGGGTTTCTGATGGCATTCCCCTAGTGGAAGCATGGCAAAAAGTTAAAAGCAAGGCCAAGGATGGAACCTGAGGCACCCCTGGCACAATTAATTTCATGAACCCAGAAAGTGTGTGTCCATGTTACTGGCCAAAGTTTTCTTCCATGAGATAAGAATCAACCACTGAGAACAGTCCTGAAAGGCCGAGACTTTAAGTCTGTTTACAAGGATCCAGTGATCAACAGCTTCAAAGCAGCACTTTAGATCTAACAAAATTAGTGCTGATATCTGACCTGAATCAGCAAGGCACACCTGACATCATTAACAATTTTTAACAAGTACAGCTCAGATTCTGGTTCATTCTAGCCAGATTGATTATCTCAAAATGTTGTTTGTAAGAGAAACTCATTAAGATGAATAAAACAAGTTTTTCCAAAAACCCTGCTTTTTAAATGCAGCAAGTTGACACACAGGGCTGTAGTTATTAAACTGAAGGGTCTAAATTGCTTTTCTTATAACAGTTTCACCACTGCAGTTTTAAAGGCAGCAGGAGAATGCCAGGACTGTGGAGGAGTTCATGATATTTGAAACCCTTACTCTCAAAAGACCCTTTAAAAAATTATTTAAAATGAGATGTAGGAATGGGATTTAAAAACAGGTCGGGAGATTAACTTGGGAGAAGGAGGAGGTTGGTATTGTGTTTTTTCTTTCACATTTGAGTTGGATCAAGGATTCACCAGGTGAAGAGACCTGGGGTCCAGCAGCAACCGATGAAAGAGAGAATTGCAGGCTGCCTGCAGATCTGACCTAACTCATATATTATATTATATTGTATTGTAATACACACACACACATCTATTAATCTATAAAATCAAAAATTGAAGAAGTGACAGATCTTGTATGAAATTATGTTGGATTTCATTTACTAAACTACTGAGCTGAGAGAAGTTTTAAATTAAACCTTCTTTATTTCGATTTTTCTTTTTTTTCCTGGGTCATTTTAGTTTTTAGTTATGTAAAACCAGAGTAACATTTGTATTCAGCTGTGAATTTGTTCTGTTATATACCTATGCATATGGAGTCGATTGTTGGTCTACCGTCATTAGTTCCAGTTGTCTTTACAACACAACAAAGATTCAAATCCTACAGCCATTAATTCCAGATACAAAGAGTAAAACACCCCAATACACTATATCTTCTTTTTTCTTTTTCAGTTTTTTTTCCTTTCTTACAAGAAAAACGTTGTCAACACTATAAAAAACGGTGACATACTGTCTAAGTCATGTTTTATCAGACACTGAAACCTGCCGTAGTCCTGAATAGACTTGACTAACTAACCAAATGCTAACGGGTATTACTTATCAAACTCAATAGACTAAACTCAGTGTAAGCAAAATTAAATACATGTAACCTTACATCAACACTGAAATATAAAACCACTTGGTACTCAACCTTTCAATATGTACATAACTTTTTTTCTTCCTTTTCTGTCCTGATAACACTGCAGCATTCTTACAGGCCGACCAGGGCGTGTTTTTCACAGGACTGTTTATACATTTAGTGTTGTCAGTCATTAGTTCTTGACTCTGTGGTCCAATGAAAACATCTTGAGCAGAGTAGGGTGAGTCAACACTTGAACTGTCTCTGGTTCCACTCTCACAGGTGTTCTCTGACGTAGTATCCAGTGATGTCCTTGAAAATGAAGTCTCTTTGGTTTGAAGCAAGTGTCTGTTTCTCCTGTACACTTGTCCACTTGGGGTTTTGACTATGTAGGATCTTGGCAGATTGTGTTTATTAATCACAGTGGCTGGTTCCCACTTGCTGCCTTGTCTAATCCTCACATCTTCCCCAAGCAAGGTGAAAAACCAACCCCACCTAGTGGCGTATTCCGCTATTCTAGCAGGGCTGAGTATGGGTCACCACCACTGTCATGTGGTTTTAACAGGTTTTTTATCAATCTGGACCGCCCTCTTAGCCTGTCCATTCGGTTGTGGGAAAGTGGGACTGGAGGTGGTGTGTTTGAAGCCCCTTGCAGTGCTGAAATCTTCCATCTCCTGCCTACCAGCAGCCATTGTCTGAGAAAAACTCATCTAGCACCCCAAGTCTTGCAAAATTAGACTTGAGTGCAATGATAATGTGTTTGCTTGTGGTTCCACTCAGTCTGATGATTTCTGGAAACTCAGTATCATTGAAGTGGAACAAATTCACACCTACTTTTTCCCATGCTCTCTTAGGAACTGGATGTGGCATGAGTGGCTCTTTGGGATATTTGTTTCTGTGTGTGTTACATACGGCACAATGAGCCACAACTTCCTCTATCTGTTTAACCATGCCTGGCCAGTACAGTACATCTCGGGCTCTCTTCTTACACTTAACTATTCCCAAGTGTTAATCAATTTTCTGAGCATTTCACTTCTCATTGTGTGTGTTACTACCAACCTTGAGTTCTTGAATATGAGTCCATCCTCATGAGCTAATTCTTCTCTGTATGTCCAGTATTGCTTGATTTTCCTTGGAAGTTATCTCTGCTTTTCTGGCCACCCACTCTGAATTTCCTTTGCGACCAATCTCAACTCAGCATCTTCTGCTGTTGCATTTCTAAACTCCTGCCTCTTTTCCTCTGAGACTGAGAGTTGGTGGTTGATGCAGTTAACTTCCATCTCTTCATCTAGGATTTTTTTTTGTGTTCTTTCAGACATGCTCTGCTTAGTGTATCCGCAACATGCATCTCCCTTTGCCTGTCTGTATTCTTGGACCTCCAGACTGTACTTTTGTAAACTCATGAGCATTCTTTGTCTAGCTGGAGCACCGAGGAGTTTTTTTTTTTTTTTAATATCACTTCCAGTGGTTTATGACTGCTTTCTACATGGACATGTCTTCTGTGTAGATGGAACTTCTCGCAGCTAAAAACTATAGCAAGCAACTCTTTCTTAATTTGGGCATCGCATTTTTGACAGTTAGTTAGTGCCCTGGAGCCTTATGCTACTGGCTTTCCTTCCTGAATGAGTACAGCCCCAACCTCTTAACCCTCTGAACTTGCATCCACAGACAACGTAACTGGTTTGTTCACATCATAGTACTTCAGTACTGGCTTGGCTGACTAGTGCGTTTAGTTTGTCAAAACTCTGTTGCTGATCTGTTCTCCAATACCATTCCATGTTTCATTCCAACTTCCTCAGAGGGGCACCAATGTCTGAGAGGTTAGGATGACCAGGAGGAGGCATTGAAATAACCCTGTGAACCTCTGGAGTGCAGCTTTATCCTTTGGTGCAGGCATGTTTTGAATGGCTTGGACCTTTTCTGGATCTGGTTTGAGTCCCTGCTCACTGAGCACATATCCAATGTAGGTGATTTCTGTCATTCTTATCTTACACTAACTTTTTATTCAGTTTCAGATTGATGTTTCAATGTGTTCTAGCAGTTGCCTCTATCGACAGTCATCCTACTCAAAGCTCTTCCCCAAACTAGGATGTCATCTATTATGTTGACCACACCCTCTTGCCCAGCGGTCCGCAACCTTTATCAAGGATCATCAAGGACAGCTCACACCCCGGCTCAGACCTGTTCGACCTGCTGCCCTCTGGGAAGCACTACAGAGGCATAGGAAGCAGAACAAACAGACTCAAAAACTGTTTTTTTCCCAAGGCAATAACCATCCTCAATTCCAAAATGTAGAGATAAAATCTGCAAGAATACATTCATTTCTACATGCTATATACTGTATATATGTATATATCAGTGCTTCTCAAATAGTGAGGCGCCCAGTAGTGGCGGTTTTAGGCAAAGGTACTACGGACTATTGTCCGGGGCTCAAATTTAACGGGGGACGGTGGTGACAGGGGCTCAGTGCTTGGAAAGAAATCTGCGCCTCTATCGGTTTCCTATTATCTGTTATATGACAGAATTTGTAACAGCCTGAAACCTGTGAATTCCCGTCCCTGCAGCTGCTCCTATCTCCTGTCACACTGCATGTGTGAGAACGAAAGGGGACGGGTAGAGGGATGGGTCTGCAGGTGGAACGCAAGCAGCCTCTTTTGCGCAACACAAAGATCATCGCGTGCCTTTAGATGACTCAGCTCATTCTAATAATGTCAATCTTTATGAACTGTTGTAGACATTTTAATGACGCGTCTTTATTTTCCATCACGTATTCTGTCTACCTGCCATTTAGTTACAGTATTTGACATAAAGACAGGTACTGCAAAAAACAGTTGCATTTATGAGATCACAAATAAACAATCCATCATTTAGAAAAATAACTACTAAATAACTTATTAAAATAATAAATAGTCTGCCTCGAGCCACACCACTGCTGCAGTCAAGATTTATATGGCATCACGGTTTCTACTTTTTCACGGTTTCGCCATCACGGATTTGGATTTCAGCATTGTGTCTTGCATTCCACTACAAAGTCACCAGCGAGTAGGCTCAAGAATGGGACCCTTGATGAGCCGTTCATTACAGTTCTCCAACTTAATCGATGGTGGCATGTCGGTATATGAGAAAGATGACAACAATCACCATCACTATGTTCTCCCGAACAAACACACCTGCAGCTGCACTGCGGGCATCAGAAGATGAAAACACTGCAGAGTGATGCAGGAGTGGCTCAGTATGAAGAGCAGAAAAGAAGACTGAGTCACTCTGTCCCACTGTACTTTTTTATTTTTTCTTAACTATTTTAAATTTTTCCTCCTGTTTAATCCACTGGTCGCGGTGGCGGGCTAATCTCTCAATTTAAAGCCTCTGTTCTTATCGATGATTGAAATTATTATTTACAGTACAGTCACTACAGAAGACATTTGTTGAAAAACGTTTAAAGTATTTCTTATTTGTTAAAAAACAATTGATTTAGCCTGTTAAATGGTTTGTCTTTTTTCTTTTCAATGTATAATAGTGTATTTCATTGTATAATAATTGTAAAAAATAAAGGTTTCTATCGCCACGGTTTGCTGTATCACGGGTTCTATTTGGGAACGTAACCCCGCGATAATCAAGGGATCACTGTATATATATGTTGATCTTTCCCATAGGTTGAACAAAGCATCAGTTCAGAGAGAAAGTTCACCTCTTACTGCTTGTTATTGTCCAAATGATGAAGCAAAAGGTTGTTTTAAAGTAGCCAGCGCAGTGATACAAAACATTTAATCTAGGTGTTAGGAACTTCTTCTTTCACTGTGCGGTTATCCTGTGGTATATCACTTTTTAACGCACACCCAGCAGCCAATCAGAATCGAGCATTCACCCCGACCATGGTATAAAGCGCTAATATCTCACAGATTTTACAGTTACCCATTATCAAATAACATGTATTGTGCTCAGAAATCTTATTGCAAGCCATATATTGCGTGTCTGTCAATTCTATGATAAACTACCAGACTCCAAAGTGAGTTTTAAAACTGACAAGAGTGTTTTGTTGAGCATGTAATGGAATGGAATAAACCAGAAATGAAGATCCACCACGTAAAAGGGCACATCTAGTCATGCCATGTCAAATCTTTCTAAAGTTGCTTTATTCTAAGCCTTAGAATCTAAGGAGACACAAATTTTCACTGAATTATTGTTGGTAATGATGTTCACCAACGTCACAGCAAGTTTGAAGAAGAATGACTTTAGAAAATTAGAGAAATTAAAGTTATAGTTCACATAAGCATCCTGCCTTTATAGTTAAAGTAAAACATGTGAACCATCAAAAATCAAAAGTCAAAGTCAAAAAATGCTACTTTTTTTCTAAGGTGAAGCAAAACTTTCACTGGATTATTGTTGCTAATGATGTTCACTAACATCACAATAGGTTTAAGGAAAAATGACTGGAGAAAATTAGAGACATTGACATTATAGTCCAATTCAGGATCCCTCCTTTATTATCAAACAATAATATGTGAACCATAAAAAATGCCACTACACTGCCAGTATAAAACAACATACGCTATAAGCCAATATACTGCCAGTATACAGCTTAAAGCCAATGTAAGACGTCGATTCAAAATAAAGAGGGTTTTTGCCTGCCTTACTGTATGGGACACCGAACGTAATATTTAGATATAGCCTCTAAAAGTACATGTCCTCAAGTCACAGATAATTTTTTTGGTGATAAATATAGACAAAATGTGATATAAATGCAGCATATATGGAAGTGAAAATGTTTAAATGTGGTGAAACTGAGACATAAATTTCATAAGCTTAATTTTTACATTCAGCACCCCATATTACTGGCTAGTGTGTTTTACTCTTCTTGTCAAATGAAGTTTTAAGCTTATTTGGAGGGTTGGCACGTTTTAATTTATTTTCATTTTTTAAGAGCTATGCTACCCAAGAACTGAACGCTGTGCTTTTATTTACCATCAATACACTCCTTACGTAGGAGAGGGACAACCCGTTTTCATAAGTACCTGTTTCCTCTCAGATGAGCTTCAGTGCAAAACCTGCTGGCACAATAGCTGTTGTTGGGTAATGTCCGGCCTTTGTTGACACTTGTGAAATTATAAGGGAGGTTTTTATCCTCAAAGATAGTTCGGTAGTTAGACAAGATCTTCTGCCAGATTTTAATTCCTGCATCAATAACTCTTCTGATAAAGGCTCAAATGTGTCAGCAAGTATCTCGATCATTTTGTAATATCACAGAGAGTGAACTACAAATGCATTTCAAAAGGAAAAGATCGTTTGTTTTGCCTTTTGATAAAAATGGTTCTCTTCGAGGTTTAAATGCAGACATGCAGCGAGCCGGGTGCCAAGGACCGTCAACAAGTGCAACCTTCAGAAACACCTTTTCTATAGTAAATAAATCTTTTAAAAAGCGAATAAATGTCTACACTTATATGAACTGGTAATGAAGACCAGCATATTCATGCTACAATAAATATTTTATAAGAATGTCCATCTTTATTTTATTGCTTTTATTGGATTTCTTTAAATACAAATATGAATCATATTTGGTCAAAAATGAATAATAACGGGACCTTGGAGGTTTGGTGGGTCGGGGTCTTCGCTGAGGCGATCGGCGGTCACCCCGGCTGGTTGGCTGCCTCGGTCCCATCAAGACCTGACCAGAGCTCTCCCAGGTGCTGTGCCTGGGGCGGGGGTCTGACTTGCCGGGAGGGGGGCAGCACTTTCTGGTTCCGCTCTCTCTGTGTGGGGTGGGGCGTGTGGGGCCTGGGATGTCGGCGCGTCGGGGGATGGGACCCCTGGGCTGAGGGAACCTGGGCCCTATGCTTGGGGGGGCTGGGGGATGGCTGTTTGACCACCAGGGGACAGTCTACCAGCTGTCCCCAACTTACCCCCTTCCTCATATAACCTCATATTAGGGTGAGGGGGTGGGGGTTTAGCCTGCGATGCAGCTTGGGGGGAGGAGCTACTTGGCAATGGTCTCCCCTCCCAGGGTTGCCGTATGGAATGGGCCCCCCCTCTCTCTGCTTTATTTGCACTATAGACATGTAGGGCCCTTGGTAGGGGGGTGCTTGGACATCACTGCCAGCAAGCAGCAAATGTCCTCTTAGCGTCCTACCCACCAATTTTAACTACACCTCAGACATTTAGGGCCCCTTGGTGGGGAGGGTGATGGGACATCACTGTGAGTAATCAGGAGATGTCCCCTCAGATCCCTACCTGCCAATTTTAACTGCACCCCCTTAGTACACACACCCTTTACTCCTCCAAATATACACTCCAACACTCTTACATGCACACACACACCCTCACAAACACACACACGCATTTCACAAGGAAGGTGGGACCTCGGACCATCTGTCATCTGTCCCTACCCTATCCCCGGTAGGGGGTACTGAGCCTTTGGCAACAGCTGCCGTGTCCCCTGGGTGTTGGTTTCCTGGGCCTGGCGGCCCTCTCTCCACGCAGGGAGAGGGATCCCTGAGCTTTCAGACGAGGCCAGAAGCCAGGGATCACATCACACCTGAGCCGGGGGTGTCTGTGTCCCTGTGGTGTGGGTTCTGGTCCTGGCCCCTAAGCGCTGGCCCTCGCCAGATTTCCAACTGTGGCCGAGCCTGGGGCTCCCTTGGGGGTCCTGGCTCGTACCTGGGGTTGAGGCTGGGGGATGCCCAGAACTCCTGGGTGGTGATGGGATGCTTGTCTGGGGCTGTGGTCACTCTTTTCGAGTGGGGGTCTGCGTTAGGCCCTCCCGGTGCGGGAGAGCCGTGGCTGCAAGTTCATGTCCCCCGGCTGTTGCTGTGAGGCAAAAGCGCTAACCACTAAGCCACCGTACAGGTACAGCCTCTCTCTTCTTATTCTTCTTATAAAGTTCTGACCACACTTGTGAAGAATATGTGGCCTGCGTTATGGAATCTTTAGCTTTCTTGAAGGCATTTAATAAAGCTATCATGCCACCTGCCTTGTCTACCATGTGTTGTCTTCTTTTCTTTTTCCCCATCTTGATTTGTCCTATTTTGCTCTTGTAATCCTTTAAAAGAACTTTCAAATTGTTGTTACTCTTATTTCTCCTAATTTGAAATTCACTTGTTTTTCAAAGGATAAGTCAATTGAAAATGTTACAATTTCCAGTTTCTAAAACACTAAATGCCATTCTCTAAAACATTCAAATAGGGCTGCACGGTCTGTGGAAAAATTGCAATTTGCGGTATTAGTGATCAAAATTGTAATGACGATATATATTTATGAACATTTGAAGACTTTGAGTGTCCTTGACACTAGCAGGTGATAGCTCGCAACAGGTGACATTAGTTTGAAAGAAAAATCCAACGTTGAATAGAAATCAACTTTGAAAGGATCCAGTGGCTGAACTTTCAAAAATTAATGATAAAGAAGGCGATATTTACTTTCAAGTTTATAAATGCACTTCCATAAATTCCCAAAAAATGAAATTATTTTTCTTTTATGTCATAAACAGAAACATGAAAGAGTCTGTGGCATGAACAGTTGTTCCTCATGAAAGAGTTGGTTCAATTTACAGCATCTCCGACAACATGTTTAATTGTTCTCTACTTCTGTTGAGAGAAGTGGTGTTCATCTGTTTGTGAATACTTGCTGGATGTATGAACCCGTTTCTCTGAGCAAAAGGTTATATTTTTTTGTATTTACAAAATTGCCACTGTTTTGAAAATGTAGAGAGAAAATGCAGATTTAAGTAAAGGTGTATTTTTCTAACTGCACTGTGCCTTTCCCCTGTGTCTTGGTCATTAGGTGTAACCTATGTTTCTTTATTGAAACTATTAACTACATTCTACTACATATGTTGGCCCCCCCTGTGTTTAGAAGCCTGGACCATCATGTGAGTTTGGTTGTTAATTTCAAGTGGACATATTAGATGTTTTTTAAATATTAATTTAGGTTTCAATTGAACATCAGACACTTCAATCATGTTTTTTCTACCTTGTGAAGACTTGGCCTTGTTGATGGCCAATCAGTAGCCACACCTCCTGACAGAGTAGGTTTTTACAATATTTCAATATGAAAAATTCCTCAAAATAAACAACTGGATTTCTGATAAAATCTTTGTTGTAGTCGGACAATAAGATCTTGATTAGTCAGTACAGGAAGTTTGGTGCCAGAAGCTTCAGTATTTTGAGAGCTATTGAGGGATTCTGACCAAATATGATCCATATTTTAAAATGAAAAAACCCTACAAATCAACAAAGTGAATTTCTGACTAAATATCTGTTGTAGGCGGACAATAAGGACATGATTAGTCAGTACAGGAAGTTTGGTGACAATAGTTTCAGGATCTTCACAGCTATTGATCACTTTAATTATGATTCATACCTCTATTAACGTGTGAAAAATGTATGCAATAAAATAAAGATGGACTTTCTCATAAAATATTTATTATAGCATGAATATGCTGGTCTTCATTACCAGTTCATATAAATGTAGACATTTATTCGTTTTTAAAAGATTGATTTTTATAGAAAGGTGTTTCACAGAGGTTGCACTTTGTTGACGGTCCCTTGGCAGCCAGCTTGCTGCATGTCTGCATTTACACCTCGGAGAGAACAATTTTTATCAAAAGGCAAAACAACGATCTTTTTTCTTTTGAAATGCATTAAAAGTTCACTCTCTGTGTTACTACAGAATGATTGAGATACTCGCTGACACATTTGAGCGTTAATCAAAAAAGTTATTGAGACCGGAAGTCCGAATCTATGAAGATCTTTCTAACTTTACCGAACTCTCAAAGTTTCCTTCACAGAATCCCAATCACTGGTTGCTAAACGATCATTATGACTAAACATCTTGTTTTTTCCCCCCGATCACTTTGCTTTTAATCGACCTCTCGTATTTCAACATTGGAGTCTGTTCTTTTCCTGTGTTTCCTTTTCCTGTCAAAGCGAGCAGAGCCGTCTGATTCCTCATGTAATTTGAGCGTTTCCTCTCTGAGCGCGCCTCCTCTTCAGGGAGGAGATTTAAGTTAAGTTAGATGTTTGCCTGATCCGGGTTTCCTGGCAGAGCAATCATGAACTCCACGGTGAAGAAGATAGAAATTGCCTACAACTCCATCAACGAAAGGAACACCTTCACCAATGGAGACTTCATTACAGGACAAGTCACTGTGGAAATGGGCAAAGACTCCCAGATCGAGTCCCTGTTTGTTAAGTTCAAGGCGAAGGCTGAGGTGATGTGGACAGAGACGCACGGGGATCATACTGTCGTGTACCACTCCAAAGACAAATACTTCACTCTGAAACAGTACTTCATACGAAATAAGAATGTCAAAGGTAGGTGTCGTTTTTTTCTGCACTACTTTTTATTTTCTATTCTATTTTATTTTGTAACAGAAAAAAAGCACTGACTGATCACATTTAGACTATTTTCTAAAAAAACTTTAGCAAAATAGTGGTCTATTCAACAAGTGTACTACAGGTATGTTAAACTGAGGCAGTGTGCTTGCAATGTCTATATACATTCTTTAGCTGAAATGTTCCAATTTAGTCTGACGTGGTCATATAGTACGTTTACTAATATTTATTTATTCATTCATTCATTCCTAACTTGTTCTGTCCAACAACTGAGCTTCTGTCCAACGGCTGAGCAAACAGATTAGAACTGAAGGCCTTTTGTGTTGAACAGATTTTACTATCGCAAAAACAGGTTATATAATTTTGAAAAACCAGAGTGTAAATTTGTATAAACCCCTTTTTGTTACTTTATTATTTTTTTATTTGATTTATTTGTTACATTTAGTGTGTTTGGGGAGGGAGAGGGGAAGAATGTGTGTGTGTGTGTGGGGGGGGGAGAGAATAAAAGGAAGAGAGGTGGAGAAAGTGGGGGATAGAAGCACTGATTTGAATAAGTTAATATTTTAAGCTGTATAATAATTATACCAGATTTGCTGGAAAGAGAAATATTACATCCAAAGGTGAAATTCTGACACGAAGATCTGAGCGGAAGACATCTGTCCATCAATACACTGTGGGTTAGGAGGGCTGAAGCAGACAGGGAGCAGTGTGCATGTGCACGTGCACGTGGGGGTGGAGATACATGCACGCTGCCGAGGTTAACAGTGTGTTCATAAGGGGAACCAAATCCTACCCAGCCAGACCAGCCAGACCAGGAGGGGGGGGGGCACTTCTGTCTTTGTCCACTTTCTGTCGTCATAATAGCCATCAATGCTCCATAACAATAACTCCATCTATTGTTATACAAAAGCTCTTTCTAATTGTAAATGGTAAATGGCGTATACTCTGGCAATTGTGCGTGCCTTGAGTACTCCAAAATAATTTTTTCCCCTCAAACTATTACGACCCAATCAGTCATAAAACATAGATTGTAAATGTACTGGTAGTAAATTGTGTCTTGATTTGTAAATCAGTTCTAGTATCATGTGTACTATTAGATTAAAAAGTTTAAGAATCTTGGATTGTTTAAAAAACTGATTAGTGTAGTGGTGGTTTGTATTTTTTTTTATAAAATGCACAACGGTTTTAAAGTGGTTTGTATACTTCCCCAAATTTTGAAGCAATAATTGTTAAGTATTGCAACACAAGAGAATTACACAGTATGCGTGGCATGCACTTTTGTTTGTGTGTAAAGCCTAGTTTTTGTCATTTTGATTCTATGAAAACAAATTCTGCTGAAAGTCTGTTGACCTTTAAAAAGCAATGTTTAAGAAGAATTAGGCTCAAAACTTTGTATTATTTCTTTAAAAATTTTAAGGAGAATGTTCCTATTGTACTTTTTGGTGAGATAAGATCCCTTAACTGATGCAAATACGCAGTCAGGTCAACAAGTCACAATTTTATATACTACAATACTACATTCAATACTTGGTGTTGAATCAACAGCCATACTCTGCAACTTCAGCAAAAGATAAAACAAAAGCTGCTGCAGGTATTTGGGCCTGAGTCTTGCAGCAATTGTGCCGACTCTTACCTGTATGCCTAAAAACAGAGAAACGCTGAGAGGTGGGGACTTCTAGGTCACATGACCTACTATTCCTCTCAGTGAAAAATGCACAACAGACCCTGAAAAACAAAAAACACAATATGGACATTGATGAAAAGGCATAACAGGTCAATCTTTTTGGCATACATTAGTCTAAGTGTTATTAATAATTATTTTTGTCAACAAGACCACTTTACAATGTTGTTTCATGTTTGTGTCTGGTTAAAGAGTCAGCCTTTCTTTTCAGAGAAGCAGCATGTCCGGCTGACAAACCAGAATACTACATGTAAGTGAGACATTTCAAAGTTCATTTGCTGTTAATTCTACTTTTACAGCACTTCAAATGCTTGTTTGTTTTTTAATTTAAAAAAAGGTACTTTAGTCATTTTAAACAAGTTAGTGTTGTGAAAGAGAGAGGTTTTAATTTGTAATGGATACAATTTGAAGATATTAGCATAATTAGGACTCAATTTAGAGAAATTTAGAATTGTATCCACTTAAAAAAAAAACAGGTAAAAAATGTTGCAATGAGAAAGCTTATTTGTGGTGCATGTTGAAGACTCTATTGAGAAAATCCAAACAACAGAAGTCCGGCTGGTGTGCTTTTTCATTCAGGCTTTGAACAGTTTTTAAAGATCCTATTGGAGAATTGTGTGAATGTATCAGGATTTTCCGTATTTTGATTTTGTGCCCAATTTCAAATGAAAATCCCTATTATATCTTTAATGCATATGCATTTCTACATATTAGTGCTTTTTTTTCTCCTTACAATATAACTGTACTAACTGTTTGTTTTTTATTTAGACCCCAGCGTTCTGGCCCCAGGAGTTCATGTCTACCCATTCTGCTTTCAGATCCCTTTACAGTAGGAATCATATTTGACAAAAAAATACGTTTGTTGATTTTAGCAACAACAAAAAAAAAAACAAGCAGCAAGAGTGATATTCACACACAAACTGATTTTTTGTTAAACATGGGTCAAGATGTCAAGAGGTTAAATGCCGCCAGTTTTTTCTAGGATGTCTTAACGCTCACATTTGAACCTACACTAACATAAGTAAAAAAAATGTCTAAGGTGAACTGATGGAGCTGTTTACACGTGTTTTAAAATGTCTTAAATCTAAAACATTTACAGATTAATCCTATTTATAATCGTTTTTTTATTCGGCTCATGTAGATTGTTGTCACCCATGTTTTTGTCTCCATGTTTATTAAGTTGAAGTTGTACCAGTTGCTCACACATCTCCCTTTGTGGTCAACAGGGGAATCCCTTCCTCCTTCAAAGGGAGTGATGGTAAAATTGTGTTCTCGCTGGAAGCCGAGTTGAGCAGGTCAATGAGGATCAACAAGAAATCCTCCACCACTATCAACTTTGTGGCAAAACCGGACCCGAACACCCTCCCTGGGCTAATGGTATCCACTGAATTTATTATGTTTTCCTTTTTTCTCTCCCAAAAATAGAGTAATAAACATGTGTAGGCAGCTGAAGGAAGTCGACAGGAAGCAATTCTTTGCTCACTGTCGTTTATATTTGCTCAGAATTAAATAGGCACCATTCAGTGTCCGCCCACACAAGAGTTTGCAGTTAGCTTTGGAATTGCAGGAGATTATTATTAACAGAATTTTTACTAGTTTGACTTTTCAATTTGTTTAGGATTTTCCTATTTCTATATATTACTTGGCAAGGATTTAACAGATTATTTTCTTTATTTTATTACTTAATTGATATGATTCAATTATTATCATCAATGTTTTTTTCAGACCCCTGTGCGTAATTCAAAGGATAAGAAAATGCATGTCTTCACCTCTGGGTCTGTAGCGATGGAGGTTAATCTTGAAAAATCTGGTTTCTTCCAAGGTAATATCCCCCAGAATCCCACCGACACTTCCTGGTTTAACATTTAAGCTTGCTCTGACACGAATGCCCTTTCTCACAGGGGAAGGAATAAAGGTGGTGTCGTCCATCCAGAACAATTCCTCTCGGGAGGTCAAGCCCAAGTACTGCTTATACAGAAAGCACAGCTTCTATGCACAAGGGAATAAAAGATACCATACTAAAGATCTCGTAAAAGAGGTTGGAGCATCCATCCCTAAAAAAACATCAGAAACGGTCAAACAGGTTATTACCATCCCCCATGATGCTGAGCCATCCATCCTCAACTGCAGCATCATCAAAGCAGTGTACAGACTCAAGGTGAGCAACGATTGGATAAGGTCAACAACACAGATCTGTGTTTCAAAAAACATATTTTGAATTATAAAAAGCTACAACCAGAATTAGAATTGGGGACTTAGCTGTTGTTTTAGTAGTTTAAATGTTAAATCTAAATGGCACAAAAGGTTTTTTGATGAGGATTTTCATTCATCCTGGTGACGTTTTCTTGTAGTTATGGCATCTGGATTTCATCTCTACTTAAAAAATGTTTTTCCGTTCTTAGACGAGTGGCAGAACGAGCTAAACAGTCATTCCTCTAGACACGCCTATAATTGCTAAATGGAAAGCAGACCATCTTGCTGCGGTGTGTCATGCATGACATAACAAGACTCAAGGCTTTTGTAGAAAAACACGCAAAGAGATCATTATATCTAGGTGAAAGGTTTTCACGTAAATTGGAAACATATTTGCAATCAAATAATAACTAGCATGTCCTAAAACAACTCTATTTCAGGTGCCATCTACAGCTTCTTTCCAAAAAATAGAATATGAAAAAGGGTATTCATTTCCATAATTCCATTCAAAAAAATTAAACTTTCATAGAAAATAGATTCAGGTTCACTTTTTAAATGATTTCAAGTGGTTCCAGTTCATGAAACTTACAAAAACAGATGATTAAAATACTGTAGAGAAATTATCATTTACTTCTCAGATTTTGCAAAAAGATAAACGATTAAATCAAATCAATCAATATGATGTATTTTCTAAATGACATCTCCATCTTCAATTCTTCAGTAGTATGGGCTGGGGCCAGGTGCTGCTGTAAGATGACATTGTGGTGTTTTTTTGAACCTTTTCCTGCAGCTCCTTCCACTCTTTCTGGATGTCTGCTGGTTCTTGAATCTTGTCCCTTTGACAATCTGCTGAAGTTTACAGTCAGTTTTTTTTTGCTGGTGCATATTCTCCTGCCAAATTCTGGCCTTCCATTAGACTTCCCATTGGCTTGCTTGGACACAGCGCTCTGTGGAAAAAACAGCTTCCTTAGCTATGAACTGAACCATTTTGATGACATTTTGGGAACCTGTGGAGCTACTTTGCATTTACTGGACGATTAGTTGGTGAAACTCAGTTTAGAACATTCATGCTCTGCCACATTTGGGCAGATTTCTCCACAGTATTGTAATTATGTGAAATCCTGTTTTTGTGGATTTTATGAGCTGGAACCACAATTTAAAAAAAATAATAATAAACTGTGGGCCTTGAATCTATATTCATTGAAAACAGCATTTTTGAATGGAATAAAAGATATGAAAACACTGTTCCATCATATTCTAATTTTTTGGGAAGAGTCTGTACATTTATTTTATTGAATACATTAGCATTCTTGCGGGTTAGTAGCATCAACAGGTGTTATTTAGCTGCACAAATTAAACGCTAAAACTTGAATAAATGATGCACCAGGAGAAGGCCACATTAGCACAAGTTCTGTCAATAATCAAATGTTGTTGGAATAAAACTGTAAAGTAACAGAATTGTTGTCCATAGGTCTACCTTGATATCAAGTTTGCTTCAGATCCAGCAATCAAATTTGATATCGTCATCCTGCGGGCGTCTCAGGGGTCTGCTGGCTTACCACCATCCTATTCTGCTGCTGCTGGCCTTGGACCGGAAGCCTTTGGGAATTCAGCCCCTGCACCATGGAACCCAGCTCCTCCATCAGGGAACCCAGCCCCTCCTGCATGGAACCCAGCCCCTCCTGCATGGAACCCAGCCCCTCCTGCATGGAACCCAGCTCCTCCATCAGGGAACCCAGCCCCTCCTGCATGGAATCAAGCTCCTCCGGCATGGAACCCAGCTCCAACACCAGGGAATCCAGCCCCTCCACCAGGGAACCAAGCCCCCCCACAACCATCATCAGTATCTTCCCCTTTACCTCCTTCTTATGGCACACATCAACTATACCCTTCTCCAAACGATTTTTCTCAGAAAAAGTTTTAACAAAGCTTGGTCAGTCCTCACAGAATGGACTCTGGTGTTCAAACATGAAGTTACAAAGAGGACTTTATGGAGGCGTCATATGCTTTCAATAATAATTTACATGTTTTGACTTACTTGCTTTTTTTTAAATACTACTTTAAACAACTATACTTTTAGTAATAAAAATGAAAGATTTTATTCAAGAGTATATATTTTTAATGCTTAACATTATGTATTTTTAATGTATGCTTAAACTAATCAGCTAACTAGACTAGGAGCATGTGCCTGTGTCTTTCACTCTACTAAACTGCCAAATTCAGGGAGATCCTGTACCAAAACAGTTTTCAAATCTATAGAATTATTATTTTATGGATTAGCTCTTCTAATCAGGATGTGCTGAAACGTCGCTGAAAAGTCAAGTTGATCCAAAAGACTGCAGTCGGTCTTGCTTTTAATCAAAGCTGCCCTTAATCAGCTGCATGGTAAAAAAATTTAAATAGCTCCCTGCTACACACATCATAGGTCCATGTGTTCGCAGAGCAGCATTTACCTCACATGGTTTGATTGTTTCTACAATGAGAAGCAGAGTCTTCTGCCATCTTGTTAAGCTTGAGAAGAAGACAGCCTCATTGTGTCAGCCTTTTCATTGTTCTGGATTCCTACAATGAGGCTCATTCTTGGATGCTGGACCTTCACAGCTCCTCTGTTTTTCTGTGTTTTGGTGTTACTTTTGGTGCTTTTAGGGCGGTAAAATGATGGTTAGTCTGACCATGAGTTCCTTGTTCTCTACCTCACACACAGATGCTGCGAATTTCCCTCAAGTTTCTCCTTTCAGCATGCTTGCCAATAATCTAAATTCATTTTTTTCTAGTGTATCAGAGGAACAAATATGCAATTAACAATACTGCATCATTTTGATAGGAGAAATGGCTAATTTTTGACAGCATTGTTACATAGTTTATTCTAAAGACAAATTTTCTTTACTGTTTTCTGTATATAATAATAAAATATGCTACAATCTGTCCTGTGTTTTTTGTATTTGTGCCTTTTTGTAATTTTAGATTCACCTTCCCAGTTTCAGATACCTCAAGTTTCTTAAAGCGAAAACCTGTTTTAGCAAATTTATTTCCAACATAATGTGTCAGTAGCCTTGATTTGGGGCTGTGTTGATGGTGCTGCATACAATTCCTATATATGTTGTCATTTTTGAAAAATAGGCTAATATTGGGAGAAGCTGGTCCTGGGAAAGGGAACGGCGACGCGACAGTTGTGCAGAAAAAGGAAAAAACCTTATAAAAAAAAGATTTTTAATATTTTTATTTTATTAGCACAGAAATTGTAATCAGAAGCTGAAATCTTCAAATTACTCAAAATTAAACATAAATAGTATGACACTGTCAGCATCACTCCATCATTTTTCTGAATCCTTGAAATCCCAGCCACTGTCAGCTGACCACGAACAGATCACATGTCTGGACAAAGGTCACACACTGACGTTCACACCTTGGCACCAATTAGAATCACCAATTAATCTTTGAAGCATTTTGGGCTGTGGGAGGAAGCCAGAGTCCCCAAGAAAATTGATGCATGCACAAGAAGAACATGCAAACTCAACACAGAAAGGAGTCAGCCTGGATTTAAACCAGTGCCTTCTCGTTATAGGCTGTGTGCTACTCACACAGTGCAGCCCATCAGCATCACTCCTGGAGTGAAATTTCACAATTTCTCAATTTCTTCTTTGCTTTAAGGTGTCTGAGTTATCGATTATGTTTTCTTGCCATATAAACATGTTTTAAAGCTCTTCTTAGTGTTGAGACATACCTTTGTTCTTGATATTCACAAATGAATGGCGACAGGAGAACGTTATGATTAAAACTCATTTTTTGAATAACATCTCAGAAAAAACACACACATGCACAACTGTGCTTTTTTTATTGCTATCAGTACCATTTAAAGCGGGGTCCACGAATTACAAAACATCACACGTTCCTGTAACTTAATTTGTCAAACCGCTGGTTAGAGTTACTTCTGTGAAAGCGATACCTGCAGGCCTTATCATGTGATCACTTGTGGCATGATTCCAGAGGAATCCATGACACAGCATGCATCTCTGCTCAACAAAGGGAAGCCAGGTATGCCTGCGTAGGTTGATTCACACCTGTTGGGTGAGTTTTGTCTCATTCTTTCACGTCTGACGCTACGGAAACTTTCAGGTGTTGCCTCATCATGGCTGTCAAGCATTTCTCTGTGGAGTACGACAAGCTGAGCGAACGAGACGCCCACTCTCCCGGAGACGTCCTTTCCGGAAAAGTAACTGTGGTGACAAGTAGGAAAATCAAAGTGCAATGTTTTTATGTCAAAGCAAAAGGAAAGGCCAAGGTCGCCTGGTATGAAGAGGAAGGACAAACAAAAGTGCTCCACAGCAACAAGAAGAAATACTTTGAATTTGAACATATTGTTATTCAGGATAAAAACAAAGGCGATGGTTAGTAACTTTCAGAGGACTTCAGGTTAGCTATGTTTTAGTGCATGTAAGAATTTGCTTCTTTTTTGTTTTTAAAGGTTCTGAAATAATGCCAGCAGGGAAAAATGTGTATCCATTCAGCTTTGTCATTCCTAATATGTAAGTTTACATTTTCACATTGCATTTATATTTAGCATCTCCCACACAGTCTTCTAAATAACACGATTTTCTTTAATGCAGAGACATGCCTTCCTCTTTTAAAGGGAAATGGGGGGAGATCACATACAGTTTGCGAGCTAAGCTCACTCAGTCCATTTGGCTTGTTCACAAAACCAAAACCGAATTCCCTTTTGTCACCAACTCGGAGTTTCCGTTTGGCTCTAAATCGGAGGCAATGATCATTGAACTCAAGGTACCAAGGCTATTTTTTGTGTTATTTCTTTTTTCCCACCATTGTGATCCTCTTGTTTCCATGAAAGTCATCATTTATTTTTTTATTTTTTTCAGGAGCAACAATTTGCCTCCAGGGTTACATTTTTTGGCTCTGGAAAGTTCACCATGAATGTCAGCTCTGAAAAAGTGGGGCTACAGCAAGGTAAACAGATGCTGGATATAATATCTGCCTCTGCATCATTCTGTCATGATTGAGATGTAAAATGTTAAGTTCTCCCACATACAAACAGGTGAGGCGGTGGGAGTGTTTTGTGAAGTGCTCAATGACTCAACATGCCTGGTAACTCCCAAGTTCTACCTGTGCGAGAAACAGACATTTGTTGCTCAGTCAAAGCGAAGAATTCACACAAATGAGATTCTGTTTGGGACAGGAGATCTGGTTCCTGCTGTCAGCAGCTGCGTCACCACCAAAGTTTTAAGTATCCTTCCACAGATCTACCCCACCTTTTTCAACTGCTGCATGATGAAGCTTGAGTACAGAATCAAGGTACCTTTGCCTTATACTAAGCATTACCCGCAATTCATGATGAATTATGCAAATGTGAGACATTGAAGTGTCATGTTACAGTTGTTCTATGACGCCACTTGTTACAAAAACAAATGGAAAAAAAAAGTGCAAATAATCTACCCATTGAAATCTATTGTCAAACAAAATTCACTTATTTAGATCCAAAGTATCCCAATAATCTAGGCTTTGGGTTTAAAATTTGTTTGAGTTTGTGGATTTTTTTTTCCTTTTCTTGTCTTTAACAGGTTTCCCTTGATGTCCATTCAGCAACAAACCCAGAAATCAAACTCCCTCTTGTCATCCTGCGAGGTTTTCCAAAACCTCCCACACAAAAACCAAAGAGATCCATCTGGTTTAAGAAGTTTCCTGCTTCAAAAAATGCAAAAACTTAAAAAAGACAAAGAAAACAAATGTATAAAATATTGAATTTTCCTTTTGATAACAAATTAAAATTAAAATCAGAAGATATGTTTCTGCTTATTGGTACATTGTATGAATGAACATTTCTTTTCTCAAACTGTTTCAGGCTCAGCTGATCTCTTTTTACATTTGTCCACTAGGGGGAGATGTTACTCTCAAATCAATTCTTCATGCTTCTGAAGCTTTAATTCAACGTCTGAGTTCTTGTAACAGAAAAACATTGTATCATTAGTTTTTAACAAAGTCAACAGTTTACGCCCCAAAAAAAATGATGAATATTTTTCTGCATAAATTAGTCCAGTGTTTTTCAACAAGTGTGCTGCGGTCAGGTGTGCCGTGGGAAATTGCCCTTATTCACTGATCTAAAAACATTTACCAACTGGGGCGACAGTGGCTCAGGTGGTTGAGCGGGTTGTCCAATGACCGAAGGCGGTTCGATCCCCGCTCCCACCAGCCAAAATGTCGTTGTGTCCTTGGGCAAGACACTTCACACTCCTTGCCTCCAGTGTGGCTCCACTGGTGTGTGTATGTGCGTGAATGATCCCGATGATGGTCATAGAGGCTATAGGCGCAAACTGGCAGCCACGCCTCTGTCAGTCTGCCCCAGGGCATCTGTGGCAGACAACCGTAGCTAACCATCACCAAGTGTGAATGAATAATGGACACAATGTAAGCGCTTTGAGTGTCTGGAAAAGCGCAGATAAATCCAATCCATTATTATTATTATCCCCAGGTTATCAACTCTGTGTACATCCAAACAGGCCCTAATAAAACACTGAGTAGTTAGGAATATGATAGATCGTAAAATACCTTTTTTGTCTTTGTGTTTATTTGATTCTATTAAAGACATTTTGATAAGAATGACGGTACCGCGATTTAGCCGCAGCTTCAGCTGTTTGCGGAAAAGTCTCCCCCCTTTAACTGTCTCCACCAATCATCAGTCTGGCCAATGAGAAGTGGTTAAAGTCTTCACTTCTTTGTTCCGATTTAGTTCATAAAGTCTCTCAGTTCCAACAAAAATACAAGCTAAAGCTCATATTTAGCGGTTTAGCTTTCCATAGAATCCGGTATCAAACCGTAGAACAAGTGAACAAAACCATTAAGCTCAGAGACGCGAGTCTTTCTGCCTTTTGTGGCAGTTTTCACACTACATCTTCCGTGATGCATTGGGTTAAAGTGACAGTGTTTCAGTGCATGAAAATATGCCAATAAAAAAAATTTAGTTTATGTTTTTCAGAAAGAAATGGTACTGTATTTAAACAGTATAAAATCCTCCACTAACAAAAAAGCTGTCAGAACAATTGAAACATGGTCTCTTTTGAAAGTTTAACAAATTCCTTAGCCTTTATTTTTGTTGTTTTATGTATGTTTAACCTGTTTTACATTGTTATTATTATGGTTTTTTGATTTTTTTGTTCATTTTCCTGGCGAACCTGAAAATTGTATTTTGCACACAGTGTGGAGTTTTGTGTTTGGTATTTTTAATGTGCAATATTTGTTAATAAAGTTTTATTTAAAAAAGGAGTCTTTCTTGTTAAACGTCTTGAAACCACTAGCAACACGCATCAAACAGTTTTTAAATCATCTAACTTTTATTACATCTTTTAGAAAAAACAGCTGCAACTTCCAACTTTTTCTGCCACAATAATTTTCACAAAAATGCATCTGAGATTGCGGAGGGGCTGTAGATCAATGCAGAATGAGGTTTTTTTTTTTTTTGGATGCTCGTGTGCAGCGGGATTTTTGTCCAGGTTAAAGTGTGCCGTGGCTCAAAAAAGGTTGAAAAACACTGAATTAGTCGATGCTGCCCATAAAATAGACACAGTCCAACTCTGATCAGATTTTGATCTATTGTAAAAGCGTTTCCAGGGGTCTTTTAATCATAATTATGCCAGTTTTGGCCAACATGAAAAAGCCATTGTCGTTTTCTAGGACATAGTTTCTGCAGAGAGCCAGGAGTTCACAGAAATTTGCTTCTGAGTTGTGGGCGGGACTATTGGCACCGAGGTAAGTCTCTGCTGATATCCCACCATCCCTTGGTTTACACCCTCTCACACTATAGCTTACAGCCTCATGCAACCCCAAGCTAACATTAACAATGCAACAAAAATGTTGAGCAATTCTGGAGCTATCCAGTCGTTACAGTTTTGAGCGAGACCCCAGCTCAGAGGACGTAAAGGAAGACATTCATGGATCTATTTGTCTGCAAGTCTGTATCAGAATATAGCAGAGCAGGGAGTTTTGGCCTGTCCATTTCACTTGCTGCATCACAAAAGACAACTTTTCAAAAGGCATTTTTTCATCTGCTCCTGATTCAACCCGATACGAATAAAGAATATTCAAAAATGCAGTTTAATTCTTAAATGTTTTCATATAAGTTCTCCATTATGAGAAAAATGCTACAAAGACATGTTAAAAACACAAAAAACACAATTTTCTTTGGAGTGGGTCTTTAAGACACATTGATGCTGAATGCTGGAAATTGCACATTCTGTGGTTACAATGCATTCTTGAAATAAATTATCTAGATATTCTGACTTCAAACAAGTGCTGTTAATTTGTAATTTTAAAAATATCTCCATAATGTGACTGTTTGGCTGTTTTGCCATTCATTTTAGTTAAAACTTTTTTGATATTACTTTACACAGCTCAGATTCTGCTTCGTCCAGTGAAATGGCTATACCAACAAAGAATTAGTTTAGTATTATACGGATGTGATTGTAACATAAAGCAGGTCCTGTAATTCCAGCAGCACCTAAATGAAGATGTCCACAAAGCAAAGCAGCACTTTTGTTCAGTTTCAACAGCAACTGTGGTTTTATCGGAGGAGCAGCAGAGCCTGCCTGGTAACCAGTCTGGCTCTGAGTGGGGTGTAGAGGCTGTCAGCCAGCCCAGCTCCTTCCACACTCACACATACACACACTCACACACCGCACTACAGCCCTCCCTAGTTTTTGGAGAGGGGAGTGGGAAGGTGTGGCATCTGGCACCTCCCATCTCCGCAGCCAGAGCCACTACCATGACAACCATGTGGGCCTGCTGGCGACTCCCTGTCTTCATCGGCCGCTGTTGCCATGGCAACTCCCCACGGGGGCTGCCGCTGATCAGCAGGAAGGGCGTCCAGTTGACTAACCCTTTCCCAGCTGGGGAATGAGGGAACGGAGAGGCGGAGACTGTGTGTGTGTTTGAGGCAGAGCCGTGACTCTGCTAGCAGAGACTCAAGGAGATGAGTCCTAAAGAAGGAGACGGGGAGCCTGACCTGCTGAATTGGCCTTTCTCTGACTGCATTGCCTCGTCAAGTGTTCAGAATGCCTTCAACTCATTCACAAGTCAAATAATTATTCCTCATTTAACTGTACTTTCCGTTGAGGCGTCAGAAACAGCTTTGTTCCTCATTTTACTAGCTGTTTTATACTCTAAGTCAATGTGTTTCAGTCGTTTTTGAGCCAAGATTCACTTTTTCCTTGATAAAAATAACAAGGCTCACCATCACATGAAAATGTAATAAAAATAATACTCTGTAATCTGTACTACCATATATGATGATTCTTATCTAAGTGTCGTGAATAAGAATCAAATAAACATTAAAAAAAAGTATTTTATTGTCCTTCATAAGTGTGAAACTTGGACCTTTTTCGATGAACACAGAGTTAAAATCCTGGTAAATGTTCAAGACCAATTAGATTAAATCAAATAAATTCCTCAAGGCCAGACCTGGCCATCTCTAACGGCACACTGTTTGAAAAAATGGCTCCAGGTGGCCACCCTCACCCCCTTCCTACTGGAACCCATAGCTCTAACTTACACCCAAAATGATCTTCTAGTCTGTATAAAAGGGTCATTTCTGATTACAGTATTTTTTGGATTATAAGTCACTCCAAATAAGTATTAATCACAGCCGTTCAAACTTAAAAAAAAAAAAACATAATAGAGGAGAAAAACAAATGATAAATAAGTCGTATTTTTGGGAGAAACTTATTAGTAGAGAAAAGTAGAGGAACACGCACCGACATTTTATCTTGTACGGAAAATCAAAATAACGGAATAGAAAACCATAATAAACTGAATATCTACACGCTTCACTGCTGTTGGTGCTTAGTTTATCTAGTTTATCAGTGCAATAGATGAGCAATTATTAAGATAAGAATAGCATAGCAAGTCGAGTAAACTCTTTGTATCACTTCAAATCAGTAAATCTGTTGAATTCCTCAGCATTTGTGTCGCCTCTGAAAAAAATTGCCAAGCAAGGGGTAAGACTTCTTATTCTGTTGTTGTCAGAAACTAATACTGATGACACACCTTTAGTGGTTGTTGCTGTTTATTTATTTTTTATAAAAATTAAATATAAATCGCACCTGAGTTTATGTTGCATCCCCGGCCAAATTATTTAAAAAAATGTCTTACACTCTAAAAAATATGGTAATTAAACGGGCCACAGACGGATCTGTGTCTATTAAGCTGCTAAACCGTAACCTGTGTTGAGACGGTTCCTGTATCCAGACCAACACGTCTGTGAACATACTGAGAAGAGCTCTCCATCAAATCTAATGAACGTTTTAATATCAACCACATCGGGTGTTCTCTATGTTTAAAAAATGGAGAATGTTCAATTTCTCAAAATGAATTCTTTATTAGAAAAAAAAAGGAATAACCATCCAATCATAAACATTTTCTGATCCGTAGCAAGTGCAGAAACATTTGTTTTTTTCTTTTCTTTATTTGTTTATATATAGAGAGATAAAAAAATTCATACAGTATCTTTAAGTATAAAAAGTGACACAAGGCAAATATGTCAGTGTTACAGAAGGCGAGTTCATAAACATTCTATGCTAATTCAAATAATCTGCAGCTTTTTGGATAATTTTCTCTATGCGTGCAATAATACATCTAACCTAAAAGTAGCTCTACATAAAGTGTGTGACTAGAATCTTAACTGGAGAAGAAACCTTTGGAATTAAATGTTTTTGTTCTTGACTTTGAAAAAAAAAAAACCTGACACAAAAAGGTATAAAACAACATTTTTGTCTCATTTATGAAACTCAGAGAAGCAGCCGCCCCTGCATAAGTGGACATTGCATATCTTGCAGCCGAACACGCTTTCATGTCGCAGCCCCTTGTTGGTGCAGTTCCTGCATCGCCTAGAGCGCTCGGACATGCGCTCCAGGCGATGTCCATACTCTATGGGCGAATCTGCGTGTCTCTTGCGTGCTGCCCGCTCCATGCCCCTGGCCCCTTGATAATCTCCAATCAGCTGCTGTGCCAGGCGCACACGGAAGTGCCGCTGAGTGAACTGTTTTCCGTTGAAGCCTGCAGGTGGCGCGCCCGCTCTGCTCTCCCTCATGACTATGTATGCGTTGACGATGCACAGGTTGACGTAGAACCACAAAAAGTAGCGCCACCACTTCTTACAGGGCCTGCCAACCTGATAGCATTCCCTCAGCTGGTCGCAGAGGTCAACACCTCTCATGTTTTCCTGGTACAACAGCAAGGGCAAAGGTCTGGGAACGCCAAGAAAGCCATCCATGCTGTCGCTCTCCCCCTCCTCCTCCTTATCATGCTGCTGTCGACCAGGGCTGATTCCCACAATTCCCGGAGCGGAGTTAGTTGAGAGGCAGTTAACCATCTTCCCGTCTCGTGTCACTGTGGCAACCAAGTTGCCATGCTGGCACTGGTAGAACTCCCCCTGGCATAATTTTCCAACGTTACGCGGGCGCAGGACTTCGGGGTAGCCCCTGCGCCCGGGCAGGGTGGGCCCACAGGCATACAGCCCGTCCCTCAGCAACCTCTGGAGGAGAGGCACAGAGGTGAAGAAGCTATCCATGAAAAGATGGTGGTACTGCCTCTCCAAGCCACGTACCAAAAAGGTCACCACCCTGTAGCCCAAGGAAGCCGCCCCCTCGTCTTCGCTGGGCCTGCCCACATGGATTTTGGTTCGGTGGCAGTAGCCTGAGCGCGAGTCGCACAGCATCCACACGGTCAGCCCTTTCTTCACGGGCTTGGAGGACATGTACTGTGTAGGGGAGAAGCGTCCTTTGGTGGCGATGGAACATTTGTCTATGGTCAAGCAGCGGTTGGGCGTGTAGGTGTCCCACATGGTGTTCTCCACCACATCCAGCAGAGGCCGGATCTTGTAGAGGCCGTCATAGCAGCGCTCCCCACGCACCGGCTCAGCCTCTCGGTCACACAGCTGCAGATACTGCGTGAGCTTCTCAAAGCGCCTGGCTGTCATGGTTTTCTTAAAGCCTGCATTCCCGATGAAAATGTCACTGGCCCAGTACATGCCGGTGTCGGGAAGCTGGTTGATGCCCATCAGAATATTCAGACCCACATAGGCCTTCATCTCTCTGACATCAGTTGGATGCCAGTGGGGGTCTGATTTCCCGCTCCTCCTTTGCCGATAGAGGGCGTAATTGTTTGTTTGTTCTACCATGTGTTCAAAAAGAGAATCTGGGAAGAGTAGCCGGAAATAGTCACGGGTGTCAGCATCGTCCCCCAGCGAGTGCTGAGGGCCACTGGCAGCGGAGAAAGGTTCGATTGAGATCACCTGGTCGGGCTCGCCCCAGAAGTCCGGAGACGCGCAGTCCTCGTCCAGGTCATCGTCAAAGCGGAAAAAGCCCCTGCGCTCCTCCTCCTCCTCCAAATCCGAGAAATCAATATCAGAATCGTTGGAGGTGGCGTCGGAGCAGTTAGTGGAGGTGGAATAATAGCAGTCCTCGGCGTAGTCCTCCTCGTCGTGCTTGATCCCGTTACTGCCGGTCACCAGAATTATGTTGCAGCCTCCTCCAGCGATGAAGCTGGCCGCGTCTGCAGCCTCCGCCGCGGCGGCTGCGGCTGTGAATCCATTCTCCCCCTCGCCGTCCTCCTCCTCCTCCTCCACCTCCTCCTCCCGTACTTCGTCTTCTTCTTCCTCGTCCGAGTCCTGCTTTCTGTTGGGAATTTCCAACCACTTCACATCGGCTGAAAGATTAAGGGGAGACTCTTGGCTGTCGCACTCCGTGCTACTTTCTGGGTCCGCGCTAGTTTCCAAAATAGTAAAAAGCTCCCTCTCTGTTCTTGCCGTCGCCATGTCGGTGTATTAAAGTGCCCCTGCATGAGTCTTTTTGGGTATATTTCTCATCAATCGCTAAAACTGCTCATCTGAAAGGAGCTGATGCGCACTTAGAAGCTTGGAAACTTGCTGGTGGCGGGTCTATGCGGCGTCTGGAAGCCCGGTTCTCATTGTTTCCGCTCCTGGGTTTTCTGGTCTTTGTAGCGCAGTGTGGCCGCAGACGTCAGAAGCTGCATGCATGTCCTGCTTTGTAGGGCGTTTTGCGACTGCAGCTGGTGGGGTTGCTAGTTCGCTAGGCTGGCAGATGGCCGCTTGCTGTTCTAATGCCCGCTGGCATTCACCGCCATCAAGACGCAGTATATACATAAATATATATATAAATATGTGAAGAAACACAGAGCAGAACCTCAAATCCTGACATCACTCCTGTCAACCAACTTTCAAAAATCTTAGCAAGATATAAGAAAGTTTGTAACTTTACACAGGGGACACACTTAGAAGTGATCAATACACATCTTTAATGTTTATAGCGTTTGCGTTTGAAGGAAAATGCGCAAAGACGCACAAACGCACCAAAACAAACACTTGGATTTATTTCCACACGAATGATTATCCCCCATCAGAGTGCATGCTACTGTCTAAAAGCAGTATATTCATTCATAAACATGCTTCCTCCTTCTGACAGGTTCCTCCATGAATCTGAAGCCCTATAGGCTATTGTAGAATGAAGGACCTCCCTCTAATTTATGAATGTGGGCAGATACTGTTGTGTTTTACTCCAGGATTGAGGTTTGACATCTTCTTTTGGTGGATTGGTTGATCCTCTGCCATAGAGATGCTGAATCAAAGGATGAAAACTCTTTCTATGGATAATCAGTCCATCACAGTACCAATAATTGGAGTGTTTGAAGCATTAGCCCATTCCATTGACATCGTATATTGTAGCCTGTTGGAGTTGCTGGTTTTATTGGCAGAATAAACTCCACATCTTTAACTTTGGCACTTTCCTTTTTATTGTATTTGTCAGCTC
This sequence comes from Oryzias sinensis, assembly GCA_037389245.1. Taxonomy (NCBI): domain Eukaryota; kingdom Metazoa; phylum Chordata; class Actinopteri; order Beloniformes; family Adrianichthyidae; genus Oryzias; species Oryzias sinensis. Next base: position 13,565,821 of record CM074495.1, read on the forward strand.
TGTCAGGCTTTATACAGAGTTAGTAATCTTGTATTAATCTTTGCACATTAGTATGATAAAGAAAGATGTAAAGTCAAACTTTCACTGACATCAAATTAATCTCAGCGAGCTTGGCTGCTTGTGAGGAGGTTTCCTAAACCTTGTCTTTAGGGGTGGGGTGGGGGTTGACTGCAGGAAGGCTCCTTTCCAAATTCTTTCAGCTGTGGCCTGAGTCTGCACGGCTGGCTGAACGCTGGGTTGCTGCCCCCCAGGCCCTGCAGCGGAGGCAGGATTTATGCGTCCTTCCTTTATTGCACAGATTCTCATTGTCTCTGTGGTTTCATATTGCCTCTGTGAGCTGCAGGCCTCACTGCTGTTTCTGTCTGCAGCAAGAGCAAAGGAGCGGCAAAAGCAGCCAACACTGGGAACCAGTATGCTTAAAAACAGTGGAAAATGAGGGAGGCTGAGGACCTTGGATACGCAGCCCAAAAATAGAAGTAAGAGGGGGGGAAAGGCTCGCTCCAGCGTTTCCAGGCCCCTGGAGCAGAGTGCTGCAGCAGACCCCTCAGAGACTCCTGTGGTGGGGTGGAGAGACGTCAACCAATGGGGGCGAGGCGTTCTGTGCATGTGTGTGTGTGTGTGTGTGTGTCTGTGCGGCAAACTCAGCTCCTCCACAGCTCAGATCTTTTCCCGTGGATGAGCTCAGAGACGGCGTCAGTCGGCGTGCGTCTGCCAGGATGTGAACGAGAGCAAATGGTGCAACCACTGCGCTCCCACATAAAGACAGACCAACTCTTGTCTCTGCAATCCCTGACGAGCTCCGTCTTCTGCTGTGTCTCCAACTCCCTCTCAGTGTGTTAGTGTGTTAGTGAGAGGGTTATTAATAATGATTCCTCCTCTTCCACCGCCAGCAGCACACAGAATCAGCTGATGTGATGGGAATTAGGAGAGCAAATCATACGCAGCTCTGTGGCTTTGAAGTAAGAAATTATCTGCCAACTTAATGAGACGAATTTACTCAGAATTAAGGGAAATAAGTTGCTGTTGGGGGATCCAATGAAAACAAATTGCCCTGTCAGAACAACTTTGAATGTTTTTTTTTTACAACTGCTTTCTCTAATAGGTTTGGATCACTTTAGACCACATCTGCACCATGTTTAGAAAGCCTCGTTACCTGTCCTAACATCAACCTGATCTGTAATGTTGACCTTGAAATACATTTACCTTATTTCCCCCTCCTTATAGTCAGTAGTGACATATCGCCCTCTTGTGGTGGTTGGGAAGTAGTAACTTAGAATTTTGACAAAGTTGGAGTGAAGAATAACAAATACATGAATACATATTGCAAAGTAAAACGTACTTCAGCTGTAAATTAGTTTAAAAAAAGTGGAAAATTTTAAATAACAATCAGCATTAGAGATGATAACCTACATTTAAGAAAGCAACAGGTTTCCCTCCACAGACAGTGAAGCTTCTGGTTAACTACTGTTTTAACCTTTGTCCACTAGATGGAGGAAAAAGACAAAACAGAGACAAAGATCAAGTCCACCCAACCCAGTCCATTGTGGGTTCAGCATGCTCACATTTGTGAATACGACTCAGTGGAATCAATAAGTCTGCATAACTTATCTCAGTTGGCTTTTTTCTTTTTTTGTTGCTTTTATTTGCTCAATATTTTCTTGACTTGAACAACTAAACATTACCATGAGTCGGATTTTTGCAGATTGCTAGAATTTCTGAAGGATGCGCTTTTTCAATAGAATTTTCCTGTAACTAACTGTCTTTACTGACATTGTCTTTTACTCTACTTATTATTTTTTATCTGTCATAAGTAAATGTGCAAAAGAATTTGTAAAAATAACAAATTGATGGACACCTTAACTTGATCCACAAGGCTTTTGGAAGAACTGCTCATGTTTTATTTTTATTTTTATTACTTTAACATTCTGTCCATCAGAATTCTAAAAACACTCAAATGACCATGGAAGTCCTTTTGACTGTGTGGACATTATTTGTATTTAACACTAAAACATGACCCACCCCCTGTAAAAAGGATGGCATTAATTTGGCTGCTACGGTCATTCGAGTTAGAAATACTCAGATCTTTTTGGTGTTTTGAAATTTTAATGATAGAACAGTCTGAGAATAAATTAAGCACACATTTAAGAAAAGGCAGGGTTTTATTGAATAGTTTTTTAAGTTATGAGTGCTTCAGTAGTTCTAGTGTTAAAACTGCTTACAGCTGATCAGGGGCGTCGTCAAAGAGAATTTAGACTTGATAACCATTAATCCGGAATTTCTTTTTAAAAATTCCACAAATGTAAACATTAGCTTTCATACATTTTTTTAAACAAGTGTTTAACCATTACAATGCATAAATAGAAGGACCATTGCAATTTGCATCTGTCTTCAGTTTTTTAGTGTTGTCAAAGCTTAATTCTTAAATCAACAAATTGTTTGTCATAAACATAGTAGGTACACATTTTAGCAGATACTAAGAAGTGCAGTAGAAAAAATGAGTTTGCAGATTTGCCACCTTGTTGCAATTTTTTTAAGTCCAGCTTTTGATTGGATTACTATTTGCGTAAAAGCGTTAATTAAAGGCCTCTGAATTTATCGAACTATGTGGAAATCTTTTTTTTTTCCGATCACAACGGAACGTGTCGTACTGACATGTTGTACTGGGGGAATCCCACTTTGCCATCTTTCACTTGACTTCACTGTGGTAACAGATTCCCGTAATGACGGAGAAAGGACCACAAAATATGGCACAACAGGGGATTGTGCAAAAGAGTTTCATCTGTTACATACTGACAATAACCAAAACCTTTTTTTTTTGAACAAGCAAAACATTTGTTTTGAACAACATGCCATTAATCCTCTTGCAAATATTGATCAGCAACCTTTACATGCATTTATGGGAAAAGGAAACTTATTACTGTGCATCTGGGATGTGGTTAATATTCTGTTAGGATGACGGCTGAGGCACAAAGCTTCTTCTAGCAGTACTCTGCTATGATTCAATTTGCTGGCAGTAAATCATTCTTTTGCATTGGAGACTCTCTGATTAAAAGAAATGCTTTTCTTTTGTCTTTGATTAAATCCACACACCCTTGATGGGAAAACATCAAGAAATGCTTGGTTATTAAATGTTTTTCTCCATTTGAACAAAGATTTTGTTGTAAAGCAAGGATTTCTTAAGAGTCTTTTTTTAAAAACAATCTTATAGGATCAGTAAAAGTATAAAAAAACCTCTTATTTTATGTGTTTATAGCAAATCTCTTCTTAAAGCTGCAATTTAGGGCTTCAGAACATTAGATTTAAGGTAGAAAATCAAGAAATAGAGACAAAACTGATTATTTTATTCCCTAGATTTCTACCTCACATTCTGTATGCATTCATCTTTAACCATGAATGTGTGTGGTGTGTAGATGGCAAATAAAAGGAGTCGTAAATGATTCTTTTAATTGTCTTGAACTCATGTTAAACCACCATCCATCCATCCATCCATCCTCTTCCGCTCATCTTGGACCGGGTCGCGGGGGCAGCAGTCTAAGCAAAGATTCCCAGACTTTCCTCTTGCCGGCCACTTCCTCCAGCTCCTCTGGGGAGACCCCGAGGTGTTTCCCAGGCCAGCAAGGAGACGTAGTCTGTCCAGAGTGTCCTGGGTCTTCCCCGGGGCTTCCGCCCAGTGGGACATGCCCGAGCCACCTCAACTGGCTCTTCTCGATGTAGAGGAAAATAAGGTCTACACCGAGCTCTCCGCGGGTGACCGAGCTTCTCACCCTATCTCCAAGGGAGCGCCCATTTCAGCCGCTTATATTCGGGACCTCGTTCTTTTGGTCATGACCCATAGCTCATGACCATAAGTGAGTGTTGGAACGAAGATCGACTGATAAATTGAGAGCCTTGCTTTCTGGCTCAGCTCTCACCACAACGGGCCGGTACAGCAACAGCATAACTACGGTTGCTGCTCCGATCCGCCTGTCAATCTCGCGCTCTGGTCTTCCCTCACTCGGGAACAACACCCCAAGATATTTAAACTCCTCCACCTGGGCAGGAGCACTCCACCCACCGAGGGATGGCAAACTATCCTTCTCCACTCAAGAAGCATAGGCTCAGATTTAATGGCGCTGACCTTTATCCCAGCCACTTCACACTCGGCCGGAAATCGCCCCAATGCACGTTGGAGGTCAACAGGACAATATCATCTGGATGGGAAGTAACCCTGCAGCAGCTGTTAAACTCATTAAAGAGCATACGACGTTAATATATTAAAGAGAATAAAGTTATGTACATTGATTATTATAATGAAACACTGTATTCCCGCTAAACAGGGCCCCCTCTGGAAAAGCAAAATGTCTTGTATTTGCCATTTTAAGGGGAAAAAAGATCCTCTGTTGTCCAAAATCGAAGTTTCCTTCTCTAAACTGTAATTAATATATGTTCCAAGTTTCAGGAAATCCTCATTTTTTTTGTCTAATCTAATTTTCCGAACAGAGAAAAACAAGCTTCATTGATAGGGTTTATGTACCTCCACCCTTATTTCCATAGAAATGTGTAAACAGTTTATTCATCCCAATGACAACTTCATTTCTCACCACTGAGTCCGCATGGTGCAATCAATGTGCTGTGTGAGCGTTTGATTAAAATGATTTGAAACGAGGATTAACAACTTTTGCAAAAGTTGTCCGAGCTTGTCCACACTCTCTGCACTGGATTCTGCAGGATTGCCAGGGTTAAGCACATCAGTTCTAAACGTGACTTTTAGACACCATTTCATTTAGAAACTAAGGTAGGCTGTAGTTTAAATTAGCAATGGACATTTGATTTACTAATACTTTTTTTTCTTGACCCTGTTTGATGGTATCAATCGAATTCATCCATCTTTAAAACTCATGAATTCCAACTAGCTACTTTTGGGCAAAGGTGGGATGCACTCGGAATAAGTTGCCAGTCAATTGCAGGGTCACATACTCACATGCACACATAGGGACAATATGGAGATACATACTAACTCACTAAGCATGTAAATGTGAGCACCCCGCTTTTGTTTAAACTGTTCTTCATGTTTTGAAAGTTATCAGTTGATTCTGTGGTCTGGTTAAGTCAAGCTCTTCACACTGGAGGAGAGTAGGGGAAGAAATAATCACACATGGACCTTGTTACGGGGGCCCTTGATGCACAGCAATGCTCTGGGTGACACACATATGTGTAAGAGAAGGACCGTACAGTCTACACATGGTTGTAATCTTCATATACAAAGACGTGCTCATCTTGAGTTGTGTTTTTGGGTTGTTCTGCTTTTTCTGTGCTTTTAATTTCTGTTCAGTTTTGTCAATTGGGATTTTAGAGCTGGGTTCTAAAATATGTTTAACCACAATTTTACCTTCAGAGTGGACTAAATAAGCTGCGATGAAAGGCATTTGTTAAATCTGATTTGTTTATTTTTAGAATTCTCCTTTTAAAAATAGACACTTATCTATGGTTTTAGGAAATGCAATACAACAGAAAATCATAATTTGCAGACCATCACTACTACTACTGCTGGTAATAATATTATTTTGTCATTTCTGTGGCTCAAAAGATAGTTCCCTACAACATTTTGTTATGTCCTTTAAAACTTTAAAACTATCAAGTTTGGAGCTCACGTAAGTAAAAAAACAAACAAACAACAGAAAAAACATTTTTCTTGAAAAAAAAAAACCCTAACAACAGCGTATTTCCTGTCATTTGATACCTTTTGGGTTGGTTATATTATTTATCGACTGCTTGATTTGTGGTTACCAAGATACATCTGGCACACAACGAGATCACCCTTTTTTGATACACCCTTATTTGACTCATTCAGCAGTCTGAACTGCTTTATCACCAGCATGGGAAATACCAATCTGCACTGAAAAAGAGAAAAAAATATCAGAGAAAGCTGATGTGAGGACTCCACAGAGCAGATTTAATACAGAAAAATAAGTGTTGCTAATAAATTCCTTTCTTTATGTACTTTGCATCATGTGTTTACTTACAGAAACATATTAAAAATGCATGAAATAAAGATAAACAAAGTTGACAATTATGAGACCTGACTTCAGATCAGATTAAACTTTGGGTTGTATTTCAAAATGTGCCAACTCACAAACTTTTTTACCTGGAATGAAGTCAGATTGATGTTGCATTACCGTATAGAAATTTTGGGCCAAAATTGTCGTTGCGGTGTACATAACTGTTATGCAAAGGTTTTTTAATATGATATAATAGTAGCAAATTGGTCAAAAAACACAACTCTGTTAGAAAAAATATTGTGGAAAACTTTCTTTAACGTCTTTGAAATTCCCTGTGACTCGTATAATCATTACAAGATGAGTTTTCATTTCTTGTAAAATTGTTAAAAACACTTTTTTTTTAATTGATTACAATTGTAAAAGATCTATTCACATAAAAGTTGGGAAATGTGTCTCAAAAGTGTATTTTAACCAGTCTTTCTGGTGAAAAAGGACAAAGCCATACATTAATTGAGCTTTGTGACCAAAGGATGCAGACAACTGACATGCGTTTCCTCTACAGGGCACCTGGTGCTCCCTCAGAGATAGGGAGGTTAGTGGAGGTGTCTCTGGCAGATTTTTTAAGCCTTTCTGGGGGTGGGGTGGGGGGTGGGGGGTCTTTAGACACGTCCAATTGGACAGCGTTCTTGAGGAAGACCTAGTATAAACTGAAGAGATTATGCCTCTCAGCTAACGTGGGAGGGCTTTGAAGTCCCCCAGCAGAGCTGAAAGTGTCTCCGGAAAGGGAGGCCTGGGCATCTCCGTTTAGACTGATGCCTCCAGGTCTGACTCTAGATAAGTGGAAAATATGTTTGGATGGAAACAAAATTTTAAGGGTTCAGACAATTTATGCAATCTGATATCAAACAGGAAAAAAAAATCTTCTTTGTCTTTCAGTTGCTCTCTTCAGGGCTTTCCAAAGAAAATGATCTGCCTCCATCTAAACCAGCATCCCCCTTGGTCTCACCCATGACAACACCCCTGACTACAACCACTTACGTCTTTTGTCTTCTTTCAATGCTGCTCTTATGATAGCTCCAACCTCAGCATCCTTTTACTGGCACATGTTCCTCCTTTCAATGAGTCCAAACCATCTCCGTCTTCATTTATCACTAAAACACGAGTTGTTCCGCTGATGGATTCATGCCTGATCCAACCATCCTCATCACTCCCAAAGAAAACCTTAACCACGTTATCTCTGCCTTCTATCGCTTTCATAGAGCCACTAAACCAACCCCATGGTTGCTATTACCAGTTTTCTATATCTTTCAGTCTTGTTGACATTCTTTTGTCACACATTTCACCTGAAACTTTCTCCACCCATTCCAGCCTGCTTCCACACAACTCTTCACCTTTAAAAAAACAAACACATTTAAATGTGTTTATTAAATAAGACGCTTCATGAGTTTACATTTGGATACAAACCACACAGCTGGTGGCGTGATTTAAATGTGTGATCCTGTAGAGTTCTGAGATTCCAACTGACAAATTGGTGATGGTTTACAAGCGGGAAAAGCAGCAGAAGAGGGCTGAAGTGACAGATTTAACAGCCTTAGGTGATAGCAACACCAGAAACAAGCAACACGAGATGCTTGCGAAATAACAGGAGCTGATAAGAGGAACTAGAAAAGATGTGGCAGGCAGTGGGAAGTGGGATCCCAGTGGTAATTAGAGTACTTTGGGATGTGACCCCCCCAAAAAAAGTATAAAAAGAGTGGCTCCAGCAGATTCCAAGAACAGCATCTGTCCAGGAGAGCACAATAGAAGAGCTAAGTAAAAGGTTAATCAACCCCTGGATTTTCCTATTTTCCTTTTATTTTCTCAGTTATATACAGTACATCAAATGTGAAGTGTTTAGTATATAAATGTATAAACATAAATAGACAAATCTTCGTGGAATCCAGTTTAAACAACCGAAAAGACTGAATGCATAGAGTGTTAATGTCATTTCGTAACTTTTCTTCTTTCAATCTGAGCAGGACTGTTGTTTCTCAACCAACAGAAGTTTGCACCACACCAAACCCTGTGGCATGACAAGGGTGTAAATTGTGGGTTTGTTGCCCTCTGAAACGTCACTCCCTTCATGTGTTATTGCTCTTATTGGATTTCAGCCGAAGCAGATTTAAATCAGTTCACCAAAAACATTGTGGGCCAATAAATAAAACAAATGACACACTTGTAGTTCAATTAGAAACAGTCCCTTAGTGTTGCAGCTTTCATCTGGCTTATGAAGATGTTGATGTTCTGAATCCTGGCCGACGTGCTACACCATACTCTATCTTACAGCTGGAGACCATTTATGTTATTTCTCAATCCAAGGAAACACCCTTGTGTTTGACTCTTAGATGGGCATCTGACAGAATTTCGGATGCAAAGACTTCAAGCCAGTTGATTTGAGGCTTTGGCCACGATGAACCTAGGTTGTGTGGAGCACTGCTGTCTGACATGTTTTCAAACCAGAAATCACACGCTAAAGTCTGTTGCACATGCTTTAAGTTACCTAAAAATGAACCAAGCTCTGCAGTATTGGACTCCCTATGACTTTAATGCGCTCAGTAATACACATGGAACACAAAAAACATTTAAACTCATAGCAGAGAAGGAAATGCTCCTGTGAAGAGGATTATAGAAAGTAAACTGAGTAATAGTTGAGACACATGGTCATTTCTGGATGTTTATAGAGATTACACCTGTAAAAAAGGAATAACTTACCTGTGTATGTTTTGTTTTGTTTTATTGGTTTCACTGTGTAGCCAAAATGTTGGATATTCACCTTGATGGTGGTCCGAAGCGTAACATCAGAGTTTTACTGCATTTCTGAGTGGGATTTTGCACTCATTCAGTTACTATCTTGCACAAAAACAACAGAAAAGTATATAAGCCTTTGGAGATTATAGTCAGAATCATATCATATGTAAATCATCATTTGGATTATGGATAAATTAAACCCAAAAACCAAGACATAAGGGACAGAATTTTGCAAAATAAAACTAGAAATGATTTAGCATAAAAGAGTGCAGTTTTCTAATGATACTAACAATGCAGCATAGAAACAGGACAATAGGAAAAGTGACAAAGTATCATTGCAGTATAAGAGAAAAATGCAACACATCAGATGTGCTTGACCAAGATATTGAGGTGAGTCAGTCAAAAAAAAGGTGAAATGACTGATTAAATAATAATTAAAAGCAACAACAGAAGTATCAGAAGTAAAACATAAAGCTACGTCTATATCTCAGAGGGAAGGAGGGGGTCAGTAAGCAGATTGAACAATCTGACTGTGATCAGGAGTGACAGTCTTGGGTTCAGTTAGTGGTAACATCCACAAAAAAGATCTGGGATAAATGGTTTTAATCAAACTCCTTTTCCTGTTGATTTCCTGCGGCACATCCAGTCTAAATAATAAATAAAACAGAACAAACATTTTCAAAACCTATAAGTGCATCATATTGCATCATTCAGTCCCATTCCAATTATAATCATGTTTTTGGTGTTTTTAACACGTTTTTGTAGCATTTTTCTCATGATGGAGGAAATATATAGAAAATATTACGAACTAAGTATTTCTTTATTCAATCTGTTGTGAATCAAGACCAAATGAAAATATGTTATTTGAAAAAGCTTATATGTGTGACGGAGGACCTACACCGCACAACCTACAATACATCCACTTGTAGGCGACCAGATCCACGCCCATCTTTGTTATCCTTGTCTGGGCTGGCATCTGGCTCAAAACTGTACAGCTGGATAGCTCCAACATTGCTCACCATTTTTGTTGCACCACTAATTTTAGGTTGGGATTGTTAGGGACTGTAAGCCAGCCAGAGAGAGTGTAAACAAGTGGATGATGCGAAATTGGGGCAGGCTTACTCCACACCAATGGTCTCACCCACAACTATGTCCTAGAAAAACGACACAACTGTTTGATTTTGCCTAAAAATAGCATAATCCTTATTAAAAAAAACACTGGGACTGCTATTACAATAGATCAAAAGATGATTGGAGTGGGACTTTAACAGGTTATGTACTGATGTTCAAATGTGTCTTATAAAGTAAAAAACTGTTGGGGTACAGTATATTGATGCTATGTGAGATCTGAAATTGATTTCTAAGGCTTCTTTTTGCAGTTGTTTCTGCTATACTGTGACTGCCCCATAAGCAGGTTTCAATTAGCAGTATAAGGAGAAGCTGTTACTGTTTGTTAGTGTTGTTCTATCAACTAGAAGGTTCCCATGACTGCACTGAGAGTTAATGTAGAGGGGTCCGTGTCCTAGATTTTAGCTGGAAACTTGCCTGCTGGACATAAGTGGCCATCTCAATTGCCAAAGTCTTTGGTCTTCCTGGAAATGACAGAATAGTAACCTACAATCTGCAGAGCTCTTATGCCACATGCTCAAACTTGGGGCGCACGGAAAACTGTACAACTGTTGAACAGATATTTTATTAAAACTCACTAGAGTCCTCAAAAATAAACATTTTCCTGTACAATTTCAACCATGTTAATTTAATAGGTGTATCATAATGTCTTTAATCAAAATGGAAAACTCCAATATTAAATTTAACATGTAAACATAACACAAAGTGATTGTTAGTTTGCAGATTTTTTACCTATATGGATAATTACTGTTTATCTGCTTCAAATCAGCATCACAAGTGCTTTGAAAATGCACTTTTGAAAATCTTGTGTTTTTTTTAAAAGATATATTTCCCGTCTCCCTTCAGTCTCTGCCATTGATGTGGTCTCATTTTAATGTTTAATTGGGGAAACTGTCAGACTGTGTGACGGTGTGGCACCGTCAGATGCCGAGGGGGGGCCACACTGTATTTTATTGTTGATGTATTTTGTTATTTATGATTTCCACCTGTGGTGCCGCCTGGACGGGAATGGAGAGCAACGCCCCGTGGGCGTGGCATCCCATTCAAAGGTGTGCACCGCAGGTGGTGACAAGGAAGGAGTGACAGAGTGTGCTGTGTGCTGCATGGCCCTGCGTGTAGCAACTGTGTCGGCAATAAAGACCAATCCTCCTCACCTTGGCTCCTCTGCATCCTTTCTCGGCGGGACCCCGCCACATATGGTGTCAGAAGTGGGATCGCAGAGGGGCCACAAAAAGGTGGGGACGCAGCGGCGTGGTGGGGACGGCGATTCCCCGGCAGCTCAGTGCCTCCTCAGAGCAGTCCATCCTCTGAGGAAGAGGGGGTGGATCCGGGTCGCCTCGCCGGAGCGTCAGGCCTGGCCAGGGGCCCGGAAAGAACAGCGGCGTCCAACTCGGCGCCCATGGCGAGCGGCGGACCACGCGGACAGCAGGGGCGGACCGCCGGAGCACGGAAACGGCCGGAGGCGGGACGGGCACACCGCCCGGTTCCACTGCCGCCTACGCAGGCATTGGAGGCCTGCGCGGTGATGGACAGGGGGCGGACCGACGTCTGCCGGGCCGTCAGCGGAGTGCTCCGGGAGAGGCGCAACATCTCGCCTGTAACCTGCTGTCGGCGGCTCCGATCGGCTGAGGTGCCATCCGGGAGGAGACCAGCGGGGGCGTGTGGCCGTTGGAAGAGCCTTAGCCGGGGCTGGGACCGACCGGAGCGGCGCACCGAGGAGCGGATCGGAGGGGTCGCCGTCATGGAGCAGCTGCAGCCCGTGCGTTCTTCCGACGCGTTTCTTGCGGATCGGCGTGGGGAATGCGCGGCGGCGGACTGCTGGACTGGATCGCCGCACACCGTCGATCCCTCAGAGGAGGGGGATGGTGTGACGGTGTGGCACCGTCAGATGCCGAGGGGGGGCCACACCGTATTTTATTGTTGATGTATTTTGTTATTTATGATTTCCACCTGTGGTGCCGCCTGGACGGGAATGGAGAGCAACGCCCCGTGGGCGTGGCATCCCATTCAAAGGTGTGCACCGCAGGTGGTGACAAGAGAGGAGTGACAGTGTGTGCTGTATGCTGCATGGCCCTGCGCGTGCTCACAGTGTCAGAAATAAACACAGAACCTCCTCACCTTGGCTCCTCTGCATCCTTTCTCGGCGGGACCCCGCCACAGACTGACAAGAGATTCTTGATTCACGATGATTCTTGATTGAAAAATGATTAAGTGTATTAGTTTTAATTGAAATTTTTTTCTTTGGCCTGGTATTTGAGAAAGTTGTGACACAGTGGAAACCTTATGTTCTGCAGAGCTGATAGCTTTCCCCTATTAAACAAAGCCCAAAGCAAACTTACAGGGAGTGAGTCCAGTCTGGTTGTAATGACACAGTCATTAAGAAGTCTACAATCACCAGCAATGAGCTGTTCTTCTGTGCACCATGACGCAAATATATAAGCAGCCAATTACATGACTGCAAACCACGCATAAAAAATGGGAAGTGATTAATTCATTGGCATGCAAGTCATGCCAAAGACGTTTATTTACAACCATCTGTAGCCTTCACAGAGAATGGTTCTAAGAGGGAAACATCTGCAGTGAGTGAAAATTGGTTTATTACAGCCCCAGGTCAAGAGAACCTGACAAGAGAATAAAGAAAGGAAAAGCTAAGAGATTTAATTTCTTAATTTGCACTGAAACAGCTGGCCTGCAGTCAAAACTTGTTGTTTTTAACATAAGACAAAAATATCTTACATACTGAACACCTGAGGGGTCCAGGAGCCTCTGTTGGAAGGGGTGGTACACCCTGGACAGGTCAGCAGTCTGTCGCAGGACCACACACACACTCTATTACAAGTATGCTCAATTTAGAATCACCAATTAACCAATGAAACATGTTTTTAGACTGTGGAAAGAAGCCGGAGTCCCCACCGTGTAGCCCTCCCCCGCTGTCACCTTGGACACAGGACATAACATGTTGGATTCTGATTTTCAAAGTAAGAGTTGTGTTAAGTCCATCCATGGGTCTGCTTACCATAAGACCTGCTTTATAATGCATACATTTGGGCACTGAGTAAATGAAAATAGCTAATTTAAAAAAAAAAAACACCCCCTCAACATGTGTTTCCATTGCTTTTGAAGCCAACCACCACTGGTCATTTGAGGAACTGCAACATCTGGTTCTTTTGTGTTGTGGCTTCAAATTTGGAAACAGAAGTTTGGGGCTTGATAAATACTCCTTTGCCCCATTGTACCCACATTTGATTCAGACTTTAAAGCCAATTAGCAAATAGTTAGAAAAATTGATGTTTTTATTTACTATTAGTTGGACAGACACAGTTTTTACTGTTGGGTTGTGCAAAACAAAAGCTGGAGGGTTTAACTTTTCATGCAGTGCAAAACTTAAATTCTATATATATATTAAAAATAAGAACTACGGCCCTGTAAATAAATGCTCAAATAATTAAATTTAAGATTTAGAACCTTTTTTATTGTCAAACAGGAATTCAGAAGACAGCTGGGAAAGTGTGATACTGACAAGAATGAAAATGCTTAGAAAATTACATAGAAAATACAGTACAAAGATTATATGATAGAGTCAGAGCTATTTTAATGATGCCAATAACTATTCCGTTCGATAATTATCAAAGCTCTGAAATTGAATACTTCCTTACCCGTTTCAACTGTTCAAAAATGAATTTCAAATCATTTTCACATCTGATTTCAGACACAGACGGACCTGGAGAAAACTGATGACATATAGTGGCAGAATGCAAAGTTGGTACATTTTTAACAAGGAAGTGAGAACAGAATGAAGACATTGTGTGATGCCAAGCATTTACAGTATTGCCTCAGTGAGAGGACTATTGCAATTCCATCAAAACCAGTACTGGTCTACTCTGCTTGGGTGCGTTTTCCTCATCTTCTGCCATTATTTTGCTGGATATCTCTCTTGTGGCATGAAATTGTGCGGCTCACTTTTTTCATTTTATTTCTTTTGAACAGACATTGGTGGAGGAATTGAAGGAATTCTAAGCACATTTTTTGGGGGATTCTATGACTGCTGGGACCTTTTACCCAGCAGGAGATTCTCCACCTTAGACTGAGTCTTTGAAGTCTTTAAAATAACTTCAATAAGATCAAAGAGAAGAAAGACCAGGTAATAAAGCATCTACCTGTACTACTGCGGTCTAAAAAACAATGCTGTATTAAAATCTCCATATCTATATTTAGTGCTCAGTTGCAGTTAGATAGGATCAGTTTTAACTTAAAAAAGTCTTGTGACTCTGATTACCCAAGTAATGTTAGTTGTACCTCTGAGTGTATCAGAATAAAACTGTAAATAATCTATATGACACTTAAGAGTGTTTGATATTTACCGTTTCAGCAAATATTGAATCTGTTTTTGTAAAAGATCATGTGTGTTAAAACAAACAAACAAAAAAAAAACACTCTACATTTACAAGAAGTCTACAATAATACATCTTCTACATATGCAAAAACATTTTATTAAAAAGTAAACAAAGTAAATCCGAGTTGGTCCAAATATGTGCATTGACAAAGGTTTCCGTTTAAATAGTATTTTTATTTTCAATCGAATTCAATTATTCAATTCTTAATCTGTCTTTAGGACAAACTAGGTGCATTTTTTTTCTTCTTTTTAACTTGTTCTGTCTGACAACTGATCAAACAGATGAGCGCTGAAGGCCTTTTGTGTTGGACAGGTTTAAGTATTACAAAAAGAGGGTTACGAATCTTCCAATTAGCCAGGGTATAAATTTGTATCAACCCCTTTCTGGGTTTTTTTGTTTAATTTTTTATTACTAGATGCATTTTTAAGTTATAGCCTTTTTTAGGAGGAGGTTGGGACTGCTGTTTCAAAATGAGCCAGGTCTTTATGGAAACAATTAGTGGGAAGCAGGGCTGTTTTTTTTTAAATACATTTATTGATTAACTCTCATTATACAAAGCTCATAATTTGGATTTTGCAAAATGTCTTGATTAAAGATTATTTTTCAAAAAGGAACATCAAAGTGACTTAGTTTTGAAAAAATGTTTTATGGAATCTTGTTTGAAAGGTAGAGACGGAGCCGCTCAGAAACCAAAGGTTCATTTTTACACCACACTATCCATCACTGGATTGTTACATCCATCACTGTGTTTCTATGCTGCCCTGATTCATTTAAGCACGCCCGTTTTTTTATGTTATTTTTAAATAATAATGTTGTTTTTGTGTTTTCAAATAACTGTTTTCTTAAAAATATATCCTTATTGTAAAATGTGTTTTACTGCTCTAATAATAAAATACTCCTCATATATAAGCCATATGATTCTTGGCAAATCTTACTAGGCTGAAATATTTCTTTAGAATAAGTGCAATCCAAAGAAAAGAAAAAATACAAAACAATTCACAGATCTGTCTTCCTGTCAGCTATTAGAGTCTACAATTCCTCAAAGACACTGAACACCGAACAATAATTTTTGTCATTTATTTTCCAACTATATTTTGAATTTTATTTATTATCTATTTACTGATTTTCAAAGAGCTATGGTAAACTAAGTTCCCCTTTGTAGGATCAAAACTATTTTTCCATCTATGGACTCTGGTCCTTGTAAATATGAGATCAGC
The DNA here is from genome assembly GCA_037389245.1 of Oryzias sinensis. NCBI lineage: Eukaryota > Metazoa > Chordata > Actinopteri > Beloniformes > Adrianichthyidae > Oryzias > Oryzias sinensis. The sequence goes on from CM074495.1 coordinate 13,581,325, forward strand.
TTTATGAAAGTCTTTGGCTCTTTTGTCCAATTAAATCTTAGCCAATCCAAACACAGAAATCACAACATGAGTAATTGAGCAAACACAGCTCAACGGTTTGTTTGGGCACAAAGATTCTGTGAATTCTGCCAGAAATTCTTAATAATCACTTTAATCACAGATTATAGGATATCAGAGATAATCATTTTAACGACATTGCTATAGTTGTTTGGGTAGTTTTTGTCCCACAATAAGTCTGGCAACACCCAAGAAATCTACACTTGTCAACGTAATGTAGGGCTTTCTGAGCTTTCTACTAGTGATGGAGCATCAATAGCTCTTCCACACGGTTTGGTCTCAGCCTCACCCGAATCCCCGTCTGCTTCCCTGACCCGGAGACCTCCATGCAGTCTGCCAGTATCTCTGCTTCTTAAGATAGAAGCGGAGGTCTGAGAGCTTCCTGCTGCTCTGTCTCCTGTACCTTCGTCACAGCCTGATTATCACAAGTTTACCGGTAGGCTTCACTGGACGCTTTATCTAAAACAAAGAGTGGCAAAATGGCTGCAAATGGTGGGACCCAAGCTCCCCAACAAGGGTCTAGATGAGTGGCTGGTGGCATCTGGACACTCATGACCATTTTTATCAACGCTGAGTGCATCAGCAAGAGCCCTCCTTTAGTGAAAACAAAGCAAGAGGCTGGGAATGGAAAAGTTGATCCCCTTAGGTTATTAATCTTTTTCTCTCAATAGCACTACTGAATAACAAATGTACATTTAGATTTTAGAAACTTCCGATCACATTTTGGTTTTAATCTGTGGACGTTCTTTTAGATCTTTTTTGATCATTTGTAATTTTTGCATGGATACATTTTAGACGGAATAAAAATATACACATTTGACATTGCTAAAATATCCACCGTGTGCAGATTAGTTTTTATTTGAAAAGGAGGTTCATTGAATAAGATCCTTAAAACCACTTCATGTCACAAGTGTTCAGTCCTGCAGCTGCTGAAACATCACAATGGCTTGTGCAATTACTTTCATAGATTACGTTCAAAACTGTTGTCTGGGGCATTTTTAGAGTTGCATTGTGACAAAGACTTAACAAAAACTGACGAGTTGAACTAAATTACAAATATGTTCTTTAGTAAACTTCTTCCAACCTTTTTTTTTTTTACATCAGGAGCTTGTCGAAGCAAATACTAGGGACAACTAGACATCTGGAGAGGTACGAGGCTAATTCTGAGCAAACAAAAAAGAAAAAGGCAACACCTTCAAAGAAAACTTACGTGGCTGACTTTAAATCTGTTAATATGCAAATGTGTGACATATTTTGGAGGATCCCTCTGGGTGAAGTTAGGTAAAGTTGTTTTTTTTTAAAAAAAGAAAGGAAAATGGGATCCCATGAGAAGTGGTTGACAGAAGCATTTCTCTCACATTTGCACTGATCAGGAGTAAACAGTCCACATAATCCGACACAGACCTGAAAGTCTGTGAAATGATTTTAAAACACACTGGAGCCTCGCCAGTCGACGTTGTCCTCCTACAAAGACCGGCTTCGTCTCTGCAGCAGCGACATTTCCATGACAGCTTGACATCGGTACGTTATTAAAGCGGCGGCCACCCAGTGTCTTAATGTGTTTCTCAGGTAAGACCGTCCACACTTCACCGTTTGTCCGTTTCCTCAAATGTCGCCATTTAGTTGGTTGTCTTTGGGTGCTTTTGCTACTGAAGAAACAGTATACTGAAAGCCATGATGACACAGCAGCACGCCACCCAGGGACTCTTCCGCTCACCTGGAGAGAATACTCAGAATTAAATTAAAAGCCACAAGATCTGCTAGAGTCTTAGTCCCATAGGGGAAAAAAAAGTGACAATGTTGTGCATGAAAAAATACTCACCTATTCTGGCACATTTCCAGAAAATTCCTAGAAGTCTGCAAAATAGAATTAGAAATTGCAATTGGTGTGATTTATTACAATAATTACTAAAGCTGTAGAGTAAATCTTCTTTGCAACAAAACAAAAATCCTGTTTCTTCAAAAAAAAAAAAAAAGTCTCTCCATGTAAGGAGCAAGCAAATAGAGACAGACAGCAGGGCGTCTTGTCTGCTCCAACAGCTGAGGCTAACATGATCCAGGACTTCCTTCTCCTGACTCCCCAGTGGAAGAGTTTCATTTCAACAAGGGTGTATACGTTCACACTCAAAGCCATGACTTGTACCTTCGTTTTTGTTGCCATCACGCTCACTTTTCCGCTTTAGAGAAGACATGAATCCATGTTTTTCTCCATGCAGCTTGGTACACTATTTTGTGGCAGAAGTCAATATTTTTAGTTGCAAAGTTGTTGCAAACCTGGAGCCTCTTGTCATTGTCAATGCATGGAGCAGCAAGGGGAAAACCTAAATCAAACCCCCTGTCATCTTAGACTTGTGGGTTTCTCTGGAGAGAATGCACCTCCCCTTCTTTAACCCATCTTTTTCCTGCGCTGTGCCAGATTTATCACAGAAGTGAGTCATATCTTTACAAAGTAGGGGTGTAGCGATACACGTAGTTGAACCGAACCGTTTCGGTACGGCAGTGTCGGTTCGGTTCACTTTCGGTACGTTTTTTTATTTTTTCCCCCGCACATGCATTGCAACGACCCAGCCGGTTTGTCACTCGTAGCGGGGAAGCGAGAGCCGAGCTGCTAATCAACTAGCTGCGTTGACTGTCCTTGCCCCATACTCCACCCGCCCTCTAACAGTCTCTGAGAGAGAGTAGACAGAGAAATACATTACTCAATCTCCTTTCTGACATTAAAACCCATTTATCATGATCATATACGATTAGTGTAACAACATGAACCTCTCTCAGTGATGGTGAAGGATTCAACACACAAGATTTCACACTTCCCATCTTCCCACACTTGGGCTTTGTTGTCAGCATCCATGAAGGAAAAAGACAATTGAAAAATCAAATGCTGTGTGTTGACATGGTTACACAAAGATAGCGTATGCCACATTAACACATCTAATCTGTTACCGAATTTAAAACGGCATCACCCGACCGTAACAATCGGGATTACAAGAAAAAAAAATGTGCAAGTTAAAATGTTTTTTTTCAGACCAGTGTTAAGCATCCAAAGTTTTTGTTATTTTCTTTTCTTATTTTATTAAGCAGATCACCTACATAGGTCGATTTTATTTATTGCTATGCAAAACCAATAAATGCATTTTGTAAGTAATTTTTTCTGCCTTATAGTTTTTTGTACCGAAAAATACCGAACATAGGTAAAAACTTTATTAATCTCCCAAGGGAGAAATTAAGGTGTCCGGCAGCAAAACACACACACTAAATAACAATAAAATAATAGTTCATAAAATAGCAGTTCATATCAGGCAGATTTGTTAAACAGCAGTACCAAACTGAGCCCTTTGAAATTCTGAACCGAACCAAACTGAGATTTTAGCGTATCGTCACACACCTACAAAGTACATGAGGCTGTTATTTTGCACTCTAAAAAAATTACTTTTGTTCAATAAATATTGCATTTAATGAATCAAAGATGAATCAAAACATGTTTTTTGTTACTTTGGTTTTACATTTGTGAAGTCTTTTTATTAAACTGCAACGACAATTCTTTCAGAATACAATCAAATATTGCCAACTTAGAAGTACCGAAAGAATGTAGAGTATTGTAAAAAAATAAATAAATAGAAATTTAAAAATAAAACCTTACAACTTGTTGCACTCTACACAGCAGTTTGTACACTTCAGCTCAAGTCAGTCGTACCCGGTCTTATTTCTGTCGAGCAGGCTGGGGGCCAGCGCTCTGAGGTAGGCACATGTGCAGATCAGGAGCAGAATCACAGTGAGCAGTGACTGGAAGTTGAAAATGGCAGACTGGAAGATGAAAAACAAGGTTCAGTGCAACAGCTCTGTTCTGCCTACTAGGAATGCATCATAAACACCCCAAACTGAAATCCCTACTAAACAGGGAAGTGCTGACTAAATATGATTGAAACATGATAAAACATCTGAAGCTGTTTTGAAAAACATAACTCTCATTACCTACAAACCAAACAATGCAGTGCCTAGTATTTTCATTACCTAAAATGGGAAGGGAAAAGTTTGTTTCTTTGGAGCTGTTGAGTTTCTTATTGGAACAATTATGAACGGTTGCAATTTTTTTTATTTTTTATTATTTTATTTCTCCAAGCTCAATGCTATTTTAAAGAGCATAGATACGGTAAATCAAACGTGATTTGTCTGGTATGTCTGCTACACACATGCTGACAAAAAATAAAGTCCACGTACTGAACAGATGTACGAGTCTGATATCTGAACTGATGCTTGGAATAATCTTAATTGGTGTAAAACTGAAGGGCTAAATCAGAATTAGATCGATTACAAACTCAGAGGGTGGGAATTAGGACTGTTATTACTTATATTATTTTGCACGATTCAACTGAAAACTTCAAAAGTTTAAATGTCTAAAAGCAACTAAGAAGGAATTGAAAATTAATGTGATTAGCAGGCTAAACAATAATTTGAAAGTTGCCATTTTCATGGTCTTGAACTTCCCTTTCTTTTAAACAGAAGCAGCTCTCCTTTTTTGTTTTATGTTCGTTATATACCGGTAGTCAAGTCTGCCTACTTTCCTCCGGAGAGTTGCAGACAAACCATTGTACATTTTGTTTCAGAAACTGATTACATTTCAAAGTTTCAAATTTAAATACCAATATCATTTCAACAAAATGTATTTTCTTTTTTGTATCCCCAAATGTATCTTTTTTTTATTTTTAGTTATGCTGACCAATGCAACTCTTTTAGCAAACCACATCTACTAAAACTTCTGTGTAGTTACAAACCCTGTAACTGTCACATGACCAATTTACCACTCTTTTCACTTTTTTTTTGCTTTTTATAAAAGGTAAAAAATATTTGTAATTTAACTTAAAATGTTAACTAAGGTGATCTTTTAAAAACCTTAAGCAGTAAAATTAAAGTGAAGTTGTGGCAAGCCTTGTGGGTCAACTTTAAAATTATTAGACAAAAAACTTGTGCTGAAGTTACAAATAAACGTCTCATTGTTTTGTAAATAAAATGATAACATGTTTGTAGTTCTAAAAGTTGCTTTAATTTGCTTGTAATGTATTTTGCATTCAGACTGCATATGTTTGAATGAAAACTAGTGAACTGTTAAAATCCAAACAGTTACTCACCGAACTTTATTTGTAATTTTTCTAAAACTATTAATCTTTCATTTACAAAACCTTTAACACTATTTATCAAAGAACCATAAGCCATAACAACGGATCTAGACCCAAAGAAAGTATGACATTCATTAAAGGTTTATAAAAGTCAAACAGTCATGGGGACATTAAGTATATATATATTTCAATAAACGTAGTTTTTTTCCTCCCATCAAGTTATTTTAATGAAAGCTAAAATGAATCTTTAATGAAACACACAGCCACAATTCTTTACTGACGTTTGCTGTTAGATTTGTAATCAATTATAGCCGGGGGATGTGGGGACATAATATGAAATATTTTAATTTGCAGTACTCTGAATATGCTTCCATTTGACCTTAAATTGAACTAAATTATTTATTTGCAGGCATTCATAATCGACAAGCTTGACCGTGTAGATCGACATAGAGGAAAATGCTCTGCATTGCTTGCATGATGAATGGCTCTGGAGCAGCTACGTACGTGGCACAAAACTGGAAGATACCATGAGAAGTTCGCGCTATTAGTTATATTATAGTACTCTCTGAAACGTAAAATCCTTACACTTTCACTATATACGCAAACGTTTGTTGGACTTAAAGATGATAACATGATTATGCTGTTATTATTATTTCTAGGAAGCGAACGATAGCAATTGCTAGCTTTTCTGCTACATGTTTAGCTAAATTATGGCTGCTCGGTGACGTTTAGCACAAAATGCTGATAATAATTTCCTTTACGGCATATCTCAACAAAGGGGATAAAACGGACTTTTAAAATCTGAGTCTATAGCCAAAAACGGGCTAAAAAGGGAAAACAAACTCACCATTTTTGATGAGATTCAAAGCCACATCAAACTTCCTGCTCTCTGTGTTTTACGTAACGTAGCTTCCGTTACGTAGGCACGCACGCTGGAAAGGAGCTTACGCTCGCCTCTGATTGGCTAAAAACAAAGGAATTGAAAACCGCTGGTGTCAAAGCTGTCTAAACGAAAAAATACATTCTTAGTTTTTAGGTCAAAGAGTTCTTCATTTGGACATCGTAGCATTAGACTCCCAGCGTGCCGTAAGTGTTTTTAGAAAAAGTTGTGATTTTGCTGCCTCATTTTTATTAAAGATCTTGTTGAATTAATTTCGAATAACAACCCCACCGGAAACTGAGCTAAATTTGCAGTACCTTGCTGCAAATCTTTCCACGTGGCTATTTTTGGGCCTTTATATGAACTCCAAACACCTTGAAAACCCGAAAGCTGCAACAGTATATAACAGGTGTAAAAAATAAAACGAGTTTTCTACAGAATTATATTTTTTCTTAAAGTAAACTAATTGCAATACAATGGAAGTACTTTTATTTTAGAATATATTTTTACTTTTGATATATACACATAAAGGAGCAAATTTAGTGCGGATATGAGTAAATTAGTTGATTTAAAGATTGATTTCAGCAATTTATTGACTGTTCTTTCTTCCATTGATTATGTGGAACAAATGTTTGCGGTCCACTTCCCTCACACAGTTTTTCACAATAAAGGCTCCTCCCTTTAAAGAGCCACACAGCATCTTGGTTGCATTTAAAATATGTTTTGTAATTCCCCCTCGACCCTTCCTTTCCAGGCAACTCCTAGAGAGCTCTTTATGTAAGAGGAAAGCTGTCAGACTGTAAACCACACATAAATAACCTTTCTTGTGTACGAGTGTAAACAGCCTCACGTTTCTCCTCACTCGATTTGGTGTGTAGTTTGCAGGATACTGATATTTAAAATATTATTGGACTGTTTTTATTTTGTCAAAATGTCAAATTGTAATATAAATTTTTGGGAAATATTTGTTCAGAATTTATGGCTATTTCGAATAAATTATTACTGAGGATACAGAATCAGCATTATTGACATATTTGTTAATGTTGTAAATATTGTTTTTGAAGTATTTTATGACATCCAACTTTTACTAAAAGTTTGATTAAAGTTGTTTGCTCCTTTCTGTCTGAAGGTATCTGATAATAGAGTATTCCAACATTATTTTCCTGGTTAACCTTTATTTATTAAAACAATTTGGATGGTGTCAAAATCAAGTTTACGTGAGGGTCAACACAGTGTCGATGTGTTATGTCAAAACAGAGCTGATAGCTTTAAACCAAATTTTATTTTATGAACGTTTTTCAAGTTCAAGTTCAAAAATATTTATTCTGGACAAAATAACACAAAACAAGACATTATTATATCAAACAAGAAAATTATATAAAACAAGACAAGTCAAAATTATATAAACAACAAAAGTCTAAACTTTTAATGCTAGAAAGAAAAAAAATGGCCTAGCTGTGAAGATTTGAGTAACAATTAAATTAGGAAGGTCACAAAATGATCAAAATTAGCTTCTGTTACATCTTTATATTTGTTTTCCTATTTCTGTGGCTCAAGATACTAAGACTCAACAAAGAGTTATTATTTATGGCATGTTTTGTCCATGGTTGTTCTGTTACTTGATAATATTTTTCTTACTTCTCTCGCCATTTTTGCTTGTACCCAATCTAAATTTAATCAGTTAAACATAATTCTTTTTTCAAAAGTTATTGAAATTAAATTGAGTTAATTAAAGTTATTAAATTAAAACCGAAATTATTAAGAAATTCAACACTTAAAACTAAATAGTAAATTTTCATGAATAGTAAAATACAATAAAAAAATAAAATATTTAAATAAAAACATACAAAATCCAATTACGAGGAGCATAGAGATGTGAGTACAGATTTAAATCCAGCGAGTTAATACATTTCTTAAAACTTAACTTTGTTTGCTGTAGGACAAAGTGCGCTTTGCGTGGTTTTTAATCCTTGTCCTAGATGGATGTGGCTTTTAAACTATTCCTGATTTTGGAATCTATGTAGGGGTTTGCCCTGGCTAATAATTGGGACTAGTTACTAACTAAGTTACTGCAGCCACATGGGGGCACTTACCAGTCTTTCCTTGAGCTAGTCCATATAAATGCAGAGGTTTGTGTCAGGAAGAGCATCTGCCATGAAAAAATTGAATCTAAATCACACCTTGATGACCATTGAATGGAGTCGTAGAAACAAACGAATATGTTGATATTGTGGAGGAAAGAGGTATTTGATCTGTTTTCTGTTTGGGTGCCTTGTACCTCATGTGCAACAGCGAACAACATGACAATCTGTTTTAAGTTCCATTTGCTTGTGTTTGAAAAATATCAATTTGACACAATTTGTTGAATTTGTTTTTTGGCAAACGCATTCACCTCACCTCACTACTTTCTCACAAAATTTGCTTTCTCAAAGCTGATTCCTGCACTTTTATTTCGTGCACTCCTGCATTCACAAGCAATTTATAAATAGCTTGTGAATAGGATTGACAAATGCTATTAAATGTCTTTATAAGCAGCTTAATACCACATTACTCTTGCTTGTTAATGTCTTATAAGTAGTTTATTAAGGAATATTTTAATGTATTTATAAACAGCTTATTGAAACTTATTAGTCAGTTGTAAGACATTTATAAATGCTAATTAATGTACTTATAAGCAGCTTACTAAAAACATTACTAGTGCTTGTTAATGTCTTATAAATAGTTTATTAAGGACTCTTAAGTGCCACAAATTATTAACACCATTGCTTTATAATATTTGCAGAAGTAGAAAAATGCAAATGAAAAGGGTTTGGAGGAGGACAGGAACATAGGTTCATGTGTCAAAGCTAGAAGGGAGTTTGGTTTATGATTTAAGCATTTTAGGGGTTTTGTACAGGCTGAAGAACTAAGCAGATGCTGACAGTGAGTTTTTACAAATTAGCTTTGATTTTGTGCAGCTCTCCTCTCCTGACACACAGTGCTGTTTATTTAATTGAAGTTCCCTTCTGTCATTACCACAGGGTCATCGTCCCTGCACAACAGATGTTACAGTAACTAATGAGTAGCTGAGTTCACTTTATGAGGTTAAAGTTGATGCCTTCAGCTACCTTATTCATCCCCCGCCCCTGAAGCATAAGGGGGTCAACCTAAAACTGCTGGACCTTTCAATGTGCGTGTGAGAGGTCAGATGTTAGTGAACATTCAAGTTTTTCTGTCTGATTCCCCTTTTAACTGTCTCTTTTTAGGTAACCTTGAACCTTCTCTTCCACTGTATATGACAAAACCAGTGATACAAAAAAAAAAAAAAAAAAAAACGCTGTCAGGTCATAACTCAGCACAATATCCATTTGCACTCATCTTTTTTCACAGCAGGACTAACTGCTAATTTAAATGTCCTTTTTCCTCCGTTTCCATGCTTTTGACCCTATGTTTAAGTAGGGAAGCTGTCTAATTCGCCCCACACGTCTTGTGGAAGTAGTAATCACATGTTCTGGACTAACCATCACTGCTCAAGTAAAAGTTTCTTCAGTAATTTGTGAAGAGGAACACTGTGTGCCTGGCCAGCTGTCTTGACCCTAGAGGAATTACATCCAAAAGACAAAAAAAAAAAATCCACTCAATAGAAATGAGTTCTCTGGGGTGCTTGGCACCAAACTTTTTCAGATGATAATTTCCCAGCTTGAAGTTCTTCAATCAATTTCAATTGTACAGTTTTTGCTTAGTTTGCATTAATCTGACATTGTCAAGGAGGAAAATAGCTGTTACTGCAGCACATCTTTAATATCTGCAGGACATAAAGACTTTCTTTTACTTTATGTAGATATTGAGATTAAAGACTAAATTTCCTTTATTGTAGAAGCTACTTGTACTTTTCTGTTGAACGTCCTTTGTTTTTGTCGTAAGCAGCATGGAAGTTCCTTGCTGGTGGTCGGCATGGCGGTCTCAAAAACAAGCTGAAGCGTGTTAATCTCCATGTGGCCAGGCTGACTCAGGACCCCACTGAAGACACATTCATACACTTTAACAGCAAATCTGGCAAACAACGAAACACATTAGTGCAACTGCAGAATAAAAGCAACCTTGCAAGTTTTAAATAGCAGAAATTAAGGTTTTCTTCATGGGAGGTCTCTGATTCTTGCAAACGGCTTAAAAAAAGACGTATGTAATGTGGGAGACGTTGTTACTGGAATCCAATTTTTTTTATTCTGAAGTGTTGTTTTTTATTTTATTTTATTTTGCAGGCTCTAGCAACATCCACGAGAAATGAATGGAACAGTTCGCCAAATTACCATTAACTCTAATCCAGGATTAGATTTCTTCCTGCGGGTGGACTGGGCTGTGGATTTGGGTGCTGGCTTCACCTTAGCCCTTACCGATGGCAGCTCAGCATGGATTGGAGAAGGTAAGTCAAAGATTGTTAGATTTTTTGCGCTATCTATTTAAACCACGTGTCAAAGTCGAGGCCCGCGGGCCACATACGGCCCGCCCTGTAATCTTATCTTGCCCATTAAATCATTTTATATTACTGTTATTAGTAGCCCAGTGAAATGTAGCGCTGATATCATATTCCCTACAGATCCCATAATGCAGCGCTTCAGCTGCCCTAGTAAACACTTCCGCTAGCCCTCACGATGCCCAAGAGAAAAAGTTGATTCTGGAAACAGAGCCTTTATAAACCAATTGGAGGCAGCATAACTGTTTACTGACATTACTGGTGAACCCCGTGTCTAATTTGTGGAGTGAATGTGGCTGTAATGAAAGAATAGGATGGTGCTTTGAGACAAAATCAAATACGCAGTTTGCTGAGAAGCTGGGCACACTGAGTTTGCACAGAGCTTTGGGCTCTTTGAAGAACAAAAAGGAATTTCGAGTTGCTTCCCAAGAGTGAAGAAAACAGAATTTGATTTATTTCTGAAAAGCACAGATTTCATTTATATTTTCAGGCTTTGTTTGTTATGATGTGCAGCATATTCTTATTTTAAAAATGTGTAATTTTGACAGGATTTTTTTTTTGGAGAGCAAAATCTTTTGGTATATTTAAAATGTTTTTTTTTTTTATATAAAATGACATAGGAGTAAAGAAATGCCAATGTTTTTTTTCTTTTAACGTTTCTTTATTTCTAACTTGTTTAATTTTGACAGGATATATTTTTACGGAGAGAAAAATATAAGTTATTTACGGTTTAAGTTGTTTATTTCCGGAATAATATTTTCAGTCTATTTTTCTTCTTCACATTTATGTTAAAAACATTACGTTTTAAAAGTTTAGCTCCAGTGTCTTCAATAAAAGTTTATCCTGTACGTCCCGCGCTCTTTAGCGTGTTTTTGGATTTTGGCCCCCTGAGCAAATCTGACACCCCTGATTTAAATCCATGTTAGCTTCCCCCTATTCTATGTTTAAACGTAATCTGAGGAGAACGTTCTTTTGACCATTGTGACTATGTGTACCGCTCATCAGGCTGTCACCTGTAGGCACCTGGCTGACCCCGTCTCATAATATTTGAACTGTTCAGGTCCCCCGGCTGGTTGGACACCAGTGACCTTGTTCCAGCACTGGGGTCTTCACTCCTGTGCTGCAGCTTACAGCTGTATGAAGCAGATTACATTCTACAAGGCCTCTCTTTGTGTGTTCCACGCCGACCTGTGTGCTTGTGTGTGTTTTTGTCTGTGCGGTCGCATATGCACATAGCTGTATTCTTAGAGGGACACCTGGAATATAAGTGCTGCATGCCCATCTGCAGGGTTGACAGGTAGAGATGGGTCTGTGACAGCTCTGTGTGGGCTTCTGGGTCCGCACTGTTTCTGCGTTTGATGTGCTAATTGGGACTTTCAAGCTTTAGTGAGCAGCTGTGCAACAGCTGATGACATCCCTCTAGGTTTCTCTGTATGCTTCTCTGCAAAGCCGCTTTCACATGCACCCGTGTGTTACTACATAATTAATGTTTATAGTTTTGTCCTGCAGTCCTCCGAAACCTCTGTACCCTTTGCTTCTCTCAAATCTGCAGTGTACGATAAACAAAACTTTAGATCATTATTTTAGATCATTTTTTTTAATGGCAGCCTTGTTGTATATTTGTAAAAATGTGTCTTTTTGTTGAATGACTTGCTTCACTTGGATTTCATGTTTTCAGTTTCAGAAGATGATCTAACAAGGGAGGCCAGCGACAGGGGAATTGTAAGGGAGCGGTACGTCGGGGATCTTCTTCAAGCTCTAACAAAAACAGGCATGGAACAAGGAAAGAGGAGAGGAGAGGACAAGAAGGCGTATTCCTTTGACATCTCTCCAGATCATCGGTATCTCTCATACCAGAAGATCTGTGACAACAGCACGGTGAGAGAAAAACATCTGCTGAAAACTGCTTTGGTTAGCTGTGATGAACAGGACTGAACGCAAAACAAAATACAGTTTAGTGTCCAAGGCCTGTTGATTTTGAAAAGTGTTTTATTGTAGAAAGTATTTCACTTAATTGGGTACATTTAGAATATTTCAAGTATTTAAAAGATGCATGACAGGGCTACCTTAGCTTCTATGTGATTTACTCACTCACAGAGAGCACATGGTGTTCTCAGAGGCTCCGTCATCTTGAGGCTATGGTCACACCGCCCTCAGCAATGCGCGTTCAAGCAACCACTTTTAATAAAAAGTCTATGTGCGCGCTTTGGGTTTCCAAATTTAAAAGTCTCGTGTTCACGCATCGCTAGGCACAGCTCTAAAGTGTTTTGAAGCTGTGCGCACATAACGTGTGGCCATTGAACACGGTAAAAGTTAAACCAGTTGAACTTTGAACAGTCACAGAGAAATTGCGGTTTTTGCCCGGCTGGAATTATATGACACCTAGTCCGTCATATATCGAAATAGAGCTGTGAAAGAAAAAATTGAAGAAAAAAGTCAGCATTTGCACCACTTTGATATTTGGCACCGAGCCTCTTTCAACTCTAGGTGGTGAACATTCGCTAGTATGGAATGAGCATTGAGCGCATTCTCGAACACGTGTCTGGTGTGAACATAGCTAAAGATGTAACGGCTGGCCGTGAAATTTCAGTACAGCAGAAGCTAAATGCTGAGGTTGAGGCTTGAGCAACATAACAATATCATATTTAGTGATTCAGAATCAATATAGAAAAATATTGAGGATGATTACACACCTTCCATAAATGCTTCCAAATATATTCTCCCCCTACCTATTTTAAGATGAAGAACAAGTCTTTGAAGTACACAGAAGTAACACTGCACCGAGATAAATCAGAGGAGTCCTTTTGGCATGGATCTAAAGAAAATAAAAATGTTTTAAAAATTGCTGCCAGCTTAGAGTACTACATTTCCTAAACTGTGTTTTACTTTTCATATTTTGCTTGCAGAGATGAACATGTGTGCATTTATTTAATACCAGGATGGCCAAAGCATTTAAGTGCATCCTAAAACATACTTTGTACAGTAAACAACCCTTGAGCATAATCTATATTTACTAAAACATTATGTTTAAGTCCCCCCTGCAGATCAAAATTCGTCAAAAAAAACTTTGTCAAACTTCACTAATTAACAAAAATATGGCAATTAAAAACATTGCATTTGGCATCATGGTAGTTGCTTTCATCAGATTATATTAAGGGGATTATAGACCTATAATAATTAAATAAAATCTCTTCTGAAGAATTTCCAAATAATGAATTGTGGTAAATGGCAAATAATGAATACTTTTATAGCCCTTTACAGTCACAGCCCCATTCACACACTCATTCACACATTGATGGCGGCTCTTCTGCCAAACACTGGCATTAACCTACAACCACCAGGAGCAAAGTGTGCTTCAATGTGTTGCCCAAGGACAGTTTGACACATGGTTAGGCAGGGCGGGAACCGGATATGTGTACTTTGAATCAGAGGTTGACCACTCTACCTCTGCACCACAGATGAATGATTATCTCAGATGCATGATAATGAATGTTTGCTATATTTGGAGTCAATGAAATCAAAACCTGTGATATATTTGAATGAAGTACAATGAGGTATTCTTCCTCCTTAACAACCAGTAAAATATATCTATTTTTTTAAGTATTTTGAGGTATTCGTAAATCTATGTGGAGCTGACAGTGTGAATGAAATCCTAAAATCCCACACTTAGTTTATTTGACATCTAACAGTCTGTTCGTAAAGAAAGTCTTTGGCCATAAAATACAAACTTCCCCATTCTTCCACCTTAACCTTCCAAGTTTAGATTGAAGATAAACAGGTTTATTGAAATTTTTTTAGTTGACTGTGATAATTGTCTGTTTACAGCTATGGGTTTTATTCATTATGTTACAGCTTTTTGTAACAGTCATTTGCAAACATGTTTAGGCTCATTTCCTTTGGCACATTAAGCTTAACTGGAGCAGCTTTGAAACCTCAGACTGGAGCGGCCGGGAGTGTTTTAGATTAGTGGTCTAGATGTGTCATTACTTCACTTTCGAATCACATGACGGTGTGCCCCTTCCTGTTATAACAATTCCCAGAGGACAAATGCCTCTAACAACGTCCATCAGAAATGGAAAGGAAGCCTTTTTTTCTTTTATGGTGGGGCAGTTTAAAAGATAAGCTTTATGGACTCCATGCTTTACAAAGAATAATAAAGGTCTCGCCGCCTTCAGGCCAATGTCAGAAAAAGCTACTGAAAGCAGTCAGTGAGTCTGTGTTTGGCCACCTACTGCAAAATGGCATCTTTAGAAAGTAAAAAGATGCTTTTCTGCCTTACAAGGAAAATTATATTGTCATAGAAGTTTTTCAAAGGCAAAATAATCTTTGTTTAAGAAAACATGTCTTAGTGACTAGAATTTCTTTCTTGAATTAGGTATCCTTAGTAGGACTATTTTTCTTGCCCAACTAGCAGATTTCTTTTTCTAATTTATTATTATTTTTTTTAAAATATTATTTTATATACCTAAGGGGACGGTTTTTGCAGTATTATAGTAACATAATCTGAAGCCAATAAACAAAATAAATCTAAGTAGGGTGTTCATTGGAATCTTGTGTAAATATTTGCAGTCGGTGCTGAACATGTTTTCATGTTCCTGTGTAACACTGAAGATGGTTCACAGCGAGTGGCACCTTTGATAAAAGACAGGTCCTGGTTCAATCAGGGAACCTTGATGTTATTCTTTCAAACTGTTTGAGGGGGCTGCTGCTTTTAGAGGTCAGGTCACCTGGGGTCCTGGGACGCTGCTTTAACAGAGCTGACCAGAGAAAGAAGGCCAGGAGGTTAGGAACACTGTAGAAACAATAAAATCCTGATTTATGGTCAGGGCTGTCCCCGTGTTGCAATCTTAAAAAACACTTGATTAGGCCTCCTTCCTCCTCTTTTCCAGCCTCTCCTGGCTTTCATTATCTCTTCAAATGGTTGCATATTGAAGTTTAAATATGTGTTACAACAGCAGCATTTAGTAGATTATTATGTTCATGTATGCTTGTATGTTATTTAATATGGTTCAGAAAAATGTAATGCAGTAATTCCACAAATGAACTCCTCAAATAAGGTATTTGATGTTCATTTTTCTTTCTCCACCTTGTGACGGATTTTGCTAAAAAAGTCACAATAAATATGACTTGGAGTATCTGAAGATCAATAGATTTTTTACAATTTAAAATGATAATGATGCAGTTCACAATAATGCAAATTCACTTGCCGCTTACATTTTTAAAAATTTTGCTTTTAGTTTGATCTTTTTGACTCTACATAATCAGATTAGTTCAGTCTTGTAGCTTTTTCAGACTGAAAGACTGAGGGGATACACTAATTGGTAATTGTCCCTGGGTTTGATGGAGAAGGTTTAATTAAAGGTGAGTGACTAATTAGGGTCTATCCTGCTGATTGAAATCCTTTCTCTCTAAAGTTGTCACCACGTTGGCTGGCTATGACGTAGCTGAAATCTTCGGGTCACTGGCTGATCGACTGTCTCTTGTAAAGCAGTTTGTGACTGCTGCCTGGTGATGTATATGTTGTGTTATATATATATATATATATACATATACTAATATATCATTGTCTAACTGGATTTTGCCGCTTAACTGGCAATGAAAGGGCCATGAGGCTGCCTGTGGGTTATTTAAAGGTGAAATGTAAAATAATAACAGATGAGTATTTAAGAAAAAATATAATCATAATTGTCACGAATTCATCCGCAGAAATTAAAAGGCTTTAATTTTTTTATGAGACTGAACAAATAAATATTGCTTTAACTTTTGTGAACAAGCTACCAGGAAGTTAATAAATTGACTGGACAATCAGTATTGTATTCAAACTTGCTTCAGTTTGAAGGTCAAAGAGTTGGCCCCTTTTAAAAAAAATAATTTTTACCCTTTCTAGGTCATCAAAATTAATTTACTAAAACTTATTGCCTGACATACTTAAATTAGTTTTTATCAGACACTGTTTTTTTTGTTTGTTTTTTTTCTGTGACACCAACACACAACTTATAGCTTTGTTAAGGTAATACTAGTTACATTGTAAAGCCTTGATCATTAGTATCATGTTACAATTTCATGAGAGCCTTTCAACGTGTGATGTACTAAACCTCAGCAACTTGTTTCAGTTCTAAATTCTCATATTTAAGGAGAACTAATCATTTTACTGTCAAAAACAAGGGATTCCTCACAAAACAAGCAAAAAAATATTATATTTATCGACCAAGTCCCTAGTATTTTATTTTGCAGTAAATAAAATAAAAATTATTGAATATAGATTAATACTAAACAGGTATTTTGTAATAATACATTAACTCCAAACTTATTGAAGAATCGCTCCAAAGATAACTAGGCATTAATCTGTTTTGGTTTAAAAGAAAATCTCTTAACGTTCATAAAGCATTTAAAAAAATATTCAAATCAAAGTAAACCTTCAAATTGTACATTTTTTAAACCTTTACAAAATTAGTTTTTTTAAAGGTTAACACTGTGTTGGAAACTGAACCCATAATCAAAAAACTTTAGTTGTTTTCGAGGACATAGTTTCTTCAGTGGTTAATTAAGGCTCCTGCCTTAATACAGCCCCTCAGGAAAACTAAGACGTACATTAATCTATTTGTCTGCAAGTGGATGCATCAAAATGGTGCGGAGCAGGGAGCTTGTGGCTTACTATTATAGCTTCTACGACAGAATTACAAGTTTTTTTAAATGGGATTCTTTCATCTGCTCCTGATTCAGAATGATTTGAAGAAAGAAACACTCAGAATTGCAAGCTTGAGCTTAATTTTCTTTATATATGTCCTCTGTTTTTAAAAAATAAATTCACATGAAGATGTTAAACACCAAAAACATCTGTATTATTTTATCGGAGGGGTCTTAAAGTTGCAGACAAGTGTCCACTCAACAGCACATAGTCATATTAGAGTATGATGACATGTCCATAAACGATGTTGCATTTATCACAAAGGGCAACAAACTTTCACAGTTGTTTTTCAGAATTATTGTTTTACCCAGACTTTTCTGCAATGGTGCACTTTCATTTTACATCGCTCTAGCAGAGGTAATGTAAATATGACGTCAGACAATGTCTGTTTATGCAACTACTCAGACAAAACATTGTAAAGAACACTTGTAATGCTTCTGTGGGGCGTGTACAGTAAAAGTTATACTGTCCATCTGAGGGCATTTAATTTTGAATTGGAGGTAGCAAAGTGCTTAGTAATGCATTTCCTGCAGATTCATTCATGCGGTTTTAACACAGTGGACATTTTTATTAATGGGACACAGAAGGGACACACAACGTACTGTCAAGTCAAAGACTAAAGTAAAAGCAGTAAGGCAGGTGCGTCACCTGTCACCACCTGAAATGTTACTAAGGCTTAAATAACCTGGACTAATTTGATCTTATAAAACATAAGTATGGACATGTCTTCATCCTCCAAGTATAATTTTTCATTCATAACCATATTTGCACTTTAACTAAACTGGAAATTTTGTTTATTTTAGTCTTGTAGTGTTGCTCGGTATAGGAGAAACATACATGACACTTTCACTTTTTGATGGCCTCACAGCCCAATCTAAAACAAATTCCCTCTTTGTGTGTGTCTGTACGCTTTGCTTGATTTTTTTTTTTTTTTAACCAAACAATGAGTCCAAACGACTATACCACGTTCTAAACTTTGATACAGAGGCCATTTTAAGATGAATGAGGGGCTGAACATGTTAGAACCCCCTCTTGATGCAATATTTTCTGTATTCTGCTAATTATATTTTTACTTGTAAATAAAAATAATCTACTTTCTAAATACGTGAAGTTGAGAGTTTGAAAAGTAAAATTTATGGCAGAGCTGTTGGGTTGTACCTGTTAGATTGTGTAGTAAGTGCAAAGCCACATCCTAGTTTGTGTTGGTAGTAAACGCCAAAACATCTCGACATACATTGTAATATTTCAAGCAAAAAACCATAAAGATTCAGGAATTAATTAAGGATTACTCAAGTACATCATTTGCATCCATTTACAGTTTAACCATGACTTCTTCTGAGATGCTTTCAATCAGAAGAGGAGGATGTGATCTATTGCAGTGACATTTGCGACCTGTATCATGCTCCACTGCTGGAGACCTCAGTGAGCTAATTTCCTGATGACAAACATAAAACACATCAGTGTTTTACTCATCTGCTTAAACTTATCCAGAATCCTGAAGCTCACCACAACTGTTTTTAATTACCTTCTGAGATGCTGTTCACAAAAAAGACCTAATTCAACTTAACAAAGCTGATTTTCTAAAGCACTATAATAATAACACTAAATGCCTTTGAGTGCTTGAGACAGAAGAAAAGGAATCAATTAAAGCAGAATAACAGGCAATAAAAGCACTCAAATTGAATACTAGCTTTGAAAAATAGTGGCACAAGTTGAAACCTTTTCCACCATCTTTTATGCCGGCATCAAAAAGATCTACAGTTTTTATTTGCTTTTGTTGCATTACAGTCATCTTTTGGACATGTTTGTTACCAAAATCCTCCACATTAAAAGATGTTCACCGCTTCGTCTATTCTTGGGATTGTTCAGTTCTGAAGATGGCCCGCTGTTCATGCATTGGTTTGTCTTATCAATGGTACACTGTCGCCCCTCACTTCCTGCGTTTTATCCGCCCTCCCGCCTCCTCGCCGCCCATGAGGGAATTTATACTAAGGGCTAATCTCTTTTTTTTTTTTTTATGCCCATGTATCCCACGCTTGCCCAATCTTGTATACTGCCCCTTTGTCATTGTCCCTGTAGCCCTCACCCACTACCCACTCACTTCCCTGGTCCTCTGCAAACAATAGATACTCGGTGGCAGAGAACAGAAAATTCCCTCTTTTATGTCTTCATTTTGATGACATTACATTTCAACTCGAAAACATTTATTGAGGCATGAGCTTTGTATTTGTGTATGACCTTAGTGAGTGCTGTCAAAAATGTTCACGATTTCCATCATATTTTCTCATCGGTAACGTATTCTGTCGATAGTCTGGGGAATACATGTTGGTTTAGGTGTGGTAACAAAAGCTTTGTGTTTTCTGCTCTCACAGCATGTTGTGGTATCATTTTCTCCGGGACCTGCATACCTAATGTCAAAACATTTGACCTTCTGGTCTGACCGTCTGTCTGAAGACACACACAGGCACACAAACAAACAATTAGACCACACACAAGGAACCACACTGTCATGTCAGACAAATTTGAGATTTTATTTTCACACTTAAGGATACATGCTGGTGTGTAGGATGTTGTACAGAAGATTGTAAACCGTCTAGGTCACGAACTCTGATATTGCAGGTCATTCATCTCCTTTCAGCTGAATTTTGCCTGTGTTTGCATGTTTGTACTTTGGGTTTAATTGTGATAGAGGGCTAAAAGGGCTTCCGTTAACGATATTCTCAAGGGAGATAAATGTGACAGTGGGTCATCACAAACAGTTTGACCTCCCACACCTTGGCCGAGGTTGGCACCAGCATGCCAAGTGACCTTTAACTTTATCTTTTGGTCCCAAGAGAGAGGAGGAATCTGGAGTGCTCCATCAACTTTCCTACATATAAATACCTAAATAAAACTTTCCTCTCAAACTTTTACTTGAAATTAGCTTGTTGCTTGGCAAAAGAAATTAAGATTTCTTGCATGTTTTGTGGAACTATTCTTCTTCCATTGCAGCAATTAGAAAACCTACTGCTAGTATTTAAATGACGGCAGGAACTTGAATAAACAAACAACAGCTGAGTTTCATTTCCAGTGTTAATTCATTAAATAGAGCTTGTGCCTCCAGCAGCTTAGATATCTGTTTCTGGTGTCTTGAACCAGTCGTGTGTCGATTAGGAAGATTTATGCTCCCAAACTGTGTTAGTGGGTAAAGCAGAGATTGACTAGGACCCATTCATTATTAAAGATGGATGTTTGTGCTGTTAATGTAGGACATTAGAGAATTCTTTGAAGTCAGAAAATATGAGCGTGTTCAGCATGTCGGAGATTTCAAAGGTTTGCCAGAAAACATTTTCCTGTGGCTGATTTATTGTCATAGAAGCCATCTCAGGAGCACGGAGATACGGGAGCAGATAGCAACAAGCAGAGGACTTTAAGATCCAGTTAGAAGCTAGCTTAAAGGAAAGATCAAAGCTTTTAGAGTTTTCACTCTTCACAAATTGTGCAGCTTTGCACAAATGCAAACAGATGGTGACATCAGCCTCCAGCGATTCGGACATTGATTTATCTTGGATCTATTGGATCAAAATCAAAAGATAAAATTTTCATCAAATATCTGTTTAGTTGTACTTTTTGTTTAGTTGGGACCACCTAATACCGGGTTGCTTTTTTTTCAATCAGAAAGAAAAGCTTTGACTGGACAGATGAGTAAACCATTGCTGTTTTTGGTTTTAGAGTCGATGGGAACATTATCTGTCTAAGATCCTGGGTGGTCCCCTCTTTGTCCTGGGCATCTTAGGTTTGGTTTAGCTCATTTTTCAGGACTGGTGTCGGCATTTTCAAAGAGTTACTATTAGAAATAAAAATTCTTGTGAGACGCGTGACATTAGCAGCCTTTAAAATTCCCAAGTTGGTTTTCGATCACTTAAATTTTATATGAACTATTTCTAGTTTGATTGTCTGTTTGCTTTCCTCTTTTTTTCCTGTGTAAAATGTGGTGACTAATGTAGTCATAGCATTGAAGGCCCCTGTGTATTATTACATTAAAGTATAGAAAAGAGAATATAAATGAGTGAAACAGATAAAATAGAAGACATCAGGTTTCAACATAGCAAACGCAAGGACGGTGCTGCTGAGGAGGCAAATGTATTCGGGTGGTGTTAAACCCATGGCCGTTCAGTGACACGTTCAAGTTCAGCCTTAGAAGGAAAAACAGCTGTGTGACTTGCCAGGACAGAATCAGTCCAGAACAAAAAAATGACAACTATTTTATGAGAGCTTTTGAAGATGGCTGCTTTATTACAGTGAGTCTGTGACCTCAGTACATCCCAGTAAAGATTTAGAACCCTATAACCTTTTGGTTTTTCGGGAAAAAAGGCTTGTTCAATCTCAGATTTGTGCATTAATGTGTGAATATTTAGCAGTTCAATGTTATTTCTTTTTCTCCACTCATGTAAGCTTTTTGTACACAGTCTTTGACTTTGTCATCAGACTGCCGAATTGAAAACTAAATGAGTAATTCTTACAAAAAAAATCCAAAATACTAAGGCAACCAACAAGAGGAAAACGTCTCACTTAGATAGTTCACAAGTGACCAGTGAATTCCACCTTTATTTGTTCAAGAAGCAGGAAAACACCTCATCATCTTAAAAAAATCTCCCTCTTGAATGACATTTTATGCAGAATTCCTTGCACCTCTGTCAGGATGACAGAAAGGTGCAAAAGCTTACTCACTTTTCACTAATATCTGATTTTGGAAACTAGATATGCTCAGATTTTCTGTGCTTTTGTTAGAATTTTGGCATCAGATGTTCTGTCTCTAAAAAAACTGTTTAGATTGCAGTCACTCTGGGAAACTGCTTTTTATCTATACTGAGCTGTGAATTGGGTGTGATTAAAGGAAGCCACATAGTTGATCTCATGCTTTAGCTGTGCATTAAACTCCTGCCCATGAATAATGATCAACAAATTGTCTGATTTGATCTGCTTATATACATTCTTCAACATTTATTCCTTCTTTTTTGCTCCTTGTTGCAGATACATTTGGGCTCTGTGGAACTCCAGCCGGCTCCAGACCCTGTAGAGCTTACCCGGGGGATGATAGCTCAGTCCCTGCAGCGCAGCACTGATCTAGAAGCAGAAAACTCCATGCTGTTAGCAGAGAACCACAGACTGAGTGAGGAACACCTGAGAACAGTTAAGGAGTAAGGACTGTGAGAAAGTGTCCTGGGTAGCTTTCTATACATATAGGCATTCAGCAGGGGCTTTTATCCAAAGTATCTTTAAACATTGTATACATGACGAGCGACAAACGCAGTCAATTGTTCCCATCCTAAGAAAAAACTTTTTAGAGCTGGGGATCTTCACAAATGAATCATTTTTGTCTTAAAGATATTCAAAATAAAGCAAGGTTCTAATTTTTTTTCTTTTTCCTATCAGGCTCAAACAGCAAGTCCAGGACAAGGAGAAGCTGGAGACAGAGCTTTACCGACGTTTTGTCATGGTGATGAATGAAAAGAAGGCCAAGATTAGAAGCTTACAAGATGCAGTTCACCAGCTGTCCCACAGCGATGAGGATGGCAGAAGAGACGAGGGGATACAAAGGTCTAATTTTGAGTCATCCAAACCTGTTTTGAATAATAGAAAAAGAACCACGGTAATAAAATTAATCAAAATTGAGAAGAAGATTAAATTTAAACAAAGAAATAAGTCAAAGAGTCCCAAAGTCCTTATGAAAACTTGATTAGATTGGTTCTTTTTTCATAAAATAATTTTGGATTGAGTCCATTGTCCTCTGAACAATCCAAAGGGAAAATGTTTTGTCACATTTATCATTATTCAAACCATGTTTTTTCACTCTGACAAAGCAAAACCCTTTTTTTCTGATTGTTGTGATTTATTAGGCAAAACGAGAAGGCTCAGGAGGAAGATGGTTGTTGGAACAGAAGACAACAGACTATTCAAAGCATTCAACCGTCTCAGGAACCAACTATTCTAATTACAGGTGGATGTTAGTGTGCTATGTGATTTTGTGTACTGTAAGATAAACTGCCATAAATTTTTAGAAAAAAATCATGTAGAATACATTATTAGTCTTGCCCTTTCTGTGATGTCATAGGCTAGTTGGGACTTAGCAATAGTACGGACCCCAGATGAAACTCTTGACTTTTAGTTGTGCACTAGGGCATTTTACTGTCCAATAAACTGACTAGTTGAATGTAACTGGATATTCAAGTGGGGGGTTTGAGCATAAACATAAAAGCCGAGAATTCACCCCGAGGTTGCTCTGTTCTGGGAAACACTTGTCAATGAGCTTGCAATGATTGCTTCAACACGCTCAGCAGTGAGGTGGTCTTTGCTTTCCTGCATCACGCAGAGCAGTGTGTGTGACGTCACATGCGCTGAGTCATACCCCTGCAGACAACAGGGCTGGAGTTTGCTGGCTTGACCCACTGATCACTTTCTCAATGGTTGCACTTGTGCTCAGAGCCAAACTCAAGCCCATCTGTAGAAAACATTGTAGCTCAACAAAGTGAAAAAGGAGGATTTGAGCAGGTTTTACTTTTTGCCTCTTTCTAAGATTCTCTTGAATTCATTCAAACACATGCACAATCGTCTGGCCTTTGTTCACATTTTGTTGTTAATAGTCTTGGGGCATTTTAAAATGATCATGCAAGGGTTTTAGTTTGCCACCTAAAATACTCTACTTTTTACTGTTAAACCTGTGCTCTCAGGTTTATTCTTAAATAGCCTTTGAAGAAAGCTCTTATAGCCATAAGGCTTATGTCTACACCCTTGACTATGCATAGTTAATGAGCAGGTTTAGCTCTGTTTTCAAGTGAAGTGTGAAGAAATGCTTCCAAGGCTCACAAGAATCCCTGAGAAGAGTCTAAGGGTGTATTCGGCCTGGACAAATTTGGTTCGCTTAAAATGAACGAGAGTTCGTTTCTCCGATAATCCGGAACACATTTTCAGTCTGAGTGCACCAAAGCGGGCCCTGTTCTGGTACCAGGAACTTCTCTCGGATCAATCTTTCGAGGTGGTCTCGGTTCTTTTCCAGTTGGACTGAGCTTTGGTTCGCTCTGCGATTCCTCAGTCTGAATACAATCTGTCCTTGGTGTAGAACAACTGGACCGAAACAGCCAGTGATCATGTGATGTAAACAGATTAGGAATGAAGGAACCGGGGAGTACCGGACACATGTAAAGCAGTGATTGTCATTTTATCAGTCAGAAAAAAAAAGGTTTCAACTGTTTATTTGTTAGAATGCTTATTTTAACACAGCTGAAAACGGTAACAGAATGCAATAACAGCACAACGATGAGACACAGCAACTCACTGAAATGTGATCCGATAAATGCAGGCTCATCAAAACAACTTTTAACATGACAAACATTGCTTCTCACTGTTTTCCTATCATCAATGTCATAAACACTTAGCAGCCTACCTTCATACCCGACATCTCCTCATCACTGCAGTTGCTAGCCTCCTCTGAGTTAGAGCACACACGCTACGTCTCCTTGCCAGTCACCGCCTTGGAACATATCTCCACCGTACTAAAAGTAAAAAGCGTTGTTTTTTTTGTTTTAATAAGTTACCTATCCCAACAAGCATTGTAAAGCGCAGCACATCCCACATTCTCTTTTTGTTTTGTAATTCCTGGACATTGACAGAAGAGATCTTTAGTGATTTTATAGGCTTTGGTCCGGAACAGATCAAATGATTTTCCCTGTCTGAATACATCCTAAATGTGACATTTTATTTTGAAAATCAAGCTGATTCTTTCGTTAGTATTGTATTGCTGTCTGCTTGATCTAAATAATGTAAATTTATAGTATTCAGCACTACGGATACAATGATATACTTGCCAATATTAAATGTTCAAACCTCGACTTTTGGGTCACGGTTTTTGTTTTAATTAAATATATGATTTGTGTATTGAAAAATAACTGCAAAACTAAAAAATTGAAGAAAAATAATTTTGTATATTTATTTATAAGCCAGTAACAGTAATAAAATAAACATTTCAGTTAATTTATACTAAGCCTGGTGTAATGTAACATAATAGGTGTTTGACACTTTTATTGTGAGCAAATGCAAATGAATGCAGTAGGGATGCAACAATTCACTTTCCTTACGAGTCGCTTCAATTCTCTAACATACAGTTTGGTTTTAAACTGAAAGCAACATACACATTTTTTTTTCGATCTTTAGTGCTCCTTTAAGGGGCTCTATGTCCCAACTTCTATTTAACATCTGCCTTCTGTGTTTTACCACACACAATGGCTAGAATGAAGCCCAACAGTATGATACATTACACTCCTTGAGTCCATTGGAACTGAGTCTAGCCCTGTTTGGTCCAATTAAATCCAGTCATTCTTATTGGAAGAAAGAATTGGAATCAATGCCAAAAGGAATTGTCATGTTGACATCTAAGCTGCCCTAGGCCGGTTACCATGGCAGCTGGCAGATACATAGCCGTCTTCCTGATGATGTAAAAGCGCGAGAAACACAGAATTCATTGCAATTTACTGTATGTTTACACTTTCTTTCACCGGTGAAGTAATCTAACACCTCAGTCATTGTTTACAGTTTGAGTCCTCAACGGTCGAACTAATACAAAGCTTGACCCACATCGGATACCAGCACACCAGTGGTTTAGTGGGCTGCAGCCTTTCCCTTTGACATGCTTAGCCCCTGCTGACCTCCAAGCCCTGGGCTGTGTTTTCTTGCTAAGCAGAGCTGGGAGTGGGGGGGGTTCTCTAACTCATTCCCTGCAGGTTTAGTTTCTGATGGTGACAACACAGGAAGCATCACTCACAGCGGGGGGGGGACTTTGGAGATAAGAAA
The DNA here is from genome assembly GCA_037389245.1 of Oryzias sinensis. Classification (NCBI taxonomy): domain Eukaryota; kingdom Metazoa; phylum Chordata; class Actinopteri; order Beloniformes; family Adrianichthyidae; genus Oryzias; species Oryzias sinensis. The sequence goes on from CM074495.1 coordinate 13,607,343, forward strand.
GATAGCAAGAAAAGGGAAAAACTCATTGAGTTGTGGAAGGCTATGTCACTGAGAGCATCCCAGAGCGAGGAGAGAAATCAAGGAAAGGCAAAGGTTTTTTTTCTCCCTCTGAGCAGTTCAAATCAAATGTTCCTTTGTTTTCTAACAACAGCTCAATCTGTCGATCTTTGAATGTGAACATGCTTGTGGCAGTGTTAAAGGGCACACAGGTGTGTTTGTGTCTGTGTATAATCGATTGTAGGCAGACCTGTGTGGAATGCCAGATCTCCAGTACAGATAAAGGTTAAGATCTTGTCCCGGGTTACCAAAGGTTATCTGGGGTAATATGTCCCTGAACTGCAGAAAATGTGGCCAAGAGGATGCCGATGTAGAGTCTGTGTGTTATGATTTATTAAGGTGTAATGCAAAATGTAAAGCAATGATGTAAGGAGTTGTAGAGATTGGTGTTTTTAACAGCATGCGCTTTGTTTTATATCCAGGTCGTAATCTGGTGTCACATGGTATCCCTATTCACCATGAGTTTTCTGATGATCAGGAGGAAGAAGAGTCTAGACAAGAAGACAGGCTGCTTCATTCCTCAAACCTGGAATCTTCTGAAAATTGATACAATAATCCAGAGCAAAGGTGAGACTTTTTACTAACTCCACATGAACGCCTCGTTTTTACGGCCAATTGAGGTTTCATTAAATAAGATCATCACCTCCATGACATCTTCTAGTGGCCTTTCTTCAAACCGAGCAACTTCATAATATTCTCCAATAGCACACATTTGGGTGTTGGCTGGGAAATAAACGAGACAGAAAATTACTCCAGTGTGTGGCGTCTCTGTTCAACGAAGCATTATGAAAGCAATAAGTTTGAACTGCATACTTTTTCTGCTTTCACTTGTCCCCTCACTCCTCCACGGTGAGCGTTCTTATCCCAATGATCTTAAAGTATATGATACAAAATAGTCTTATCAATTGCTCTCTATAATGTTGCAATATACAGTGATTTTTTTTTTTTACTAAGTAACTGATTCTCTACGAAGGATTTAGTCATTTCTTTTTGCAGTCTTTTTTCTTTTCATCCATCTTAATCAAAGCCCCGTTGGTTATAACTGCTTAGATATGTGGCAATCAAGTTTACAGAACTACATTCAACCAAAACAGAGTGGACCAAGAAACAGTGCTTACATGTTTGATGCCAGAATTCATCCCAGATTGTGAAAACAAGTTTCCTGAAAACCCGAGAATGTTTCTGCCATCTGGTTCGCTTTAACTATGACAATTACCTGCCACAGCTTTCATCAGACTGTCTACTTGCCTTTCGTCTTCAATAAATTTCAACTTAAGCAATAAACGACACCATCTTTTCCCAGGATTTTGGAGCAAGCACGCATCCCATCGACGCTGCTGTGAAGATGCGTCAGTGGTCATGTGAAAAGAGCTGCTTTATGATTCTCCAGCACCTCCTTTGGGAGCTAATTCTGCTACCGCTAATCATGAGAGGAACACGATGGAAGATCTGGAACGGGAGTTGGAGAGCAATTTCCTAAGAGCCTCACACAAACCTTAAACCTTGCTGCCAAACCTCTCAGCCTCAGCTCTGTGTGAGACCCAAACAAGAGGAACAGCCATTAAAGGACAACCAGAAACACCCAGAAAAGAGGGCGTCACCAACATAAATCCAAAGCTGCTTTGCTTCTTCTTATCCAGCATGCATTTTAGTCAGTTTCTCTTCTTTACATCTAAAGAAGAAGTAAAATATCTTTCTGTAAAACATAACCCCCCCCCCCCCACACACACACACACACACCTTTTTCATCTGTAAATACTCTGTGGTTCAAACAGTCTGAACAAAGGTGCAATAGGGTTATGTTGTCTGTCATTGTTTGGCTTTAGCTTCCTAGATCACTGCAGGGTATTTTGCTTGCGAAGGCAAATGAACCCGCCTGTTTAGGGTCTTTATCAGACTATTCCACCTCTGGGTTTTAGTCGCTCTAGTAGCCTTTTGTTATTTTGATTATACCTTTTTTTGTCAGCTGAAGTCCACGGGTGGCCACTTGGATAATCCGCCTGCAACACGTTCATTCTGGTATACTAATCCCCACAGGAATGTCACTCTCTCCTCTCCATCCACCCCATCAATTAGGTATTTTACAAAAGGCACTGGAGAGCAGTGTTGAAGGCTAATTTACAAATGACTGCATGACAGCATGATGACAAAGAGATTACAAGACTAATCTTAATATTTCAGTGCGTTCATTAGTTCACGTTACTCACAACTCTAAACCCAGTTGAAACTTTTGATCCTCTTTGGATTGATCTTGAAAGGCATTGCTGACATGTTTGTAGATTTCTTAAAATTGTTATGCAGTTTAAAGAAAAAATATTTTAAATATTGTTTTAAATCTGCTGCAGATTCATTGATGGCATTGTACTGTTTTGTTTAAATTGCAATATTGATCTCATTATTCCTTCTTTTACTTTTTTTTCCGTTTTTGTTTACCAAACTATTTTCCGTAATTAAAAAAAAAAGATAAATGTTTAAAAGACGAATATGTCGTTTTTGACGGCTGTTCTGTATCTTGTATTTTTTTTAATTAAGGTTGTTTCCTTATTCTGAAGAAGCAATAAACTGTATCACAACATTTAGACAGCAATACTATACCAAAGTGTTTGCATCTTGGTAAGAAAAAAAAGATTAACTATTAATTTTATATTCATTTTCACTTAATTTTTTATTAACTATTATTGTATTGTGTCAACAACCTCTTCTTTTTTATTGTATTTACTTTTAAAATGACACTATCATTGTTCTAAATGTTTTGGTGGATGTGTTTTCCCGACATCTCATGGTTAAAAAAACAAGGGCCCCATTTTTTGGTTCAACAGCTACAGGGGCCAGGTCCGGATCAATCAGCTGCACACGTGCTCCTGTAGCTGAAGGGGTTAATGCCGTCTGGGGAAAGAGCATTGACATCTATGCCAGCCTTAAATTAAATGTTCAGTCACTTATCATCGTCATTCACTTACTGGGTGCACCTGTAGGATTCTCATCATGCAAGGAAATGACAGGACTCTTCCTGCCGCTTCTGCTGCAGAGCCGCAGCCAGACAGACTGGTCTTTGTCTGCTGCAAGGCGGTTCTCTGGCCCCAGTGCTCACCGCCTCGCACTGCAATGTCTGACACAACTTGGCCTCGTACCAACATCGTTTGAAAGCTGAAGATGACATCTTGTACTTTTGCTAAACTCTGTTATCAGACAGTTATAGAGAGACGCTTTACTGTAACTTGGCACTGATCTGATGTTTTTCAACAATACACCGGTTTTATATGGCCAGGCATGTCAGACTATAACCTGCTGTTGTCTTATATTGTAGACGTCACAATCATTTTTGCTGAGGGCAGGACACACTGTGTTTCTGTAAAAAACTGATGCAGGAACTTCTTAAAAATGTTCAACCTTTGCACTCTTTTTACTCATTTGCTTTAAGCGAATCATAAATTTGATTGAATTCAATCTTAACTGATTGGAACTGGAGTGAATTGGAAAAAAGAACTTTATTGAATCAAACTAAATCAAATTAGATAAAAATTCAACTTAGTTTTAATCAAATAATTCAGAATAAGACTCATTAAAAAATTAACTGAATAAAGTTAAATTAAAAGAATCCATTTGGATTGGAATAAAATAAAATAAATTCAATTAAACTTAATTTCATCTTGAGTCTACTAAACGTGAAGTGAACAGAACATAACTGGATGAAATTGCCTTTATTTTAAGTGGAATATCAATTGAGTTAAACAACTAAGATCAGTATCAAACACATAATTGTTAGAACTGAAAAAAAACACGATAATTTCAATGATCGAGATTTAAATATCTATTTGTCCTCTTTAAAAATAACTACCTTGTTAAATCCGTTCTTATTGTGCTCTTCTTACTGTTCCTCTGAATGCAGATCATTTTTTTAGCTGTTGGATTACAGATACCCCTTCCAAATGAGCCTGGAGTTGCCTGGACCCCGTCTTTGCTAGTGGCAGAGAGGGGGTCTCTGCATTGTTCCAAAGCAGTCATTAGAACATCCTTTTGAAGTGGTTGTTCTTTCAGATGCTGGTGTGAACTGATTTGCCTCATTATTTAAATCAAACAAAATCTTTTGCAGGTTTTCACTTTAAGGGCGTGATAATGACGACCTGTTGCAGTGTTTTTTTTAGCAGTTTCTAAAAGCTTTAGAATTTTGAGAGGGGACTTTTAAATGTATATATTTGATTTATTTATTGCACATTACAGATCAAACACTTGTATTATGCTTTATTTATGCATTAACTACTTCCGTCACCACTCTTTAAGCACATTTGGACAGTGATGTGACCCGTATGTTAACTTGTCCAAATGAATTACAATGTTTTGCAAATATTTTCCTTGTGTTGCCATGGAAACCTTCTATTTAGAAAGGTACAGGGATGTACACTAACTGCTAAGCAGCTTTTAATGCTGTGTGTGCCACCCAAGCATTTAATGGGATGACTAAGAAAGATTTGTGTTGCAGTCTCACCAAAACATGCTTTAAAACGCTCATTTCAGCTGTAGGAACCATAATGATCGGGACTTTCTTTCATTGCTGGAAATGCAGAACGTATGCCAGAGACCAGAGGGCTGTCAAGCTATCCATAATGCCTTCTGTTTAGTAGTGCCGCTTGGCTTTACAGCGCACACACCCACTGGTGCTGTGGTTGAACTGCATTGAGAAGCGGGGCTCCCCTAAATTATCATGGGGAGTCGATGAGTGTTTGCAAATGCTCTTAAGTCATACAGTTTTAAACATCTTGATCCTAATCTGTTTACTAGAAATCCCAAACTCAACCAAGATCATTAGGCCAAATGCAGGCTGATACCAGCAGACAGAATGAGAGTTAGATGATTGCCATTGTAATGCGGTACGTTTAATGCAGACGGTAAAGATCTGTTAGATGAGAACGTCTATGTTTGTGTGTCTGTGGATTTTCCCCTGAATTCCCTTGAGTTTTACAATTTAGCTTTTTTTCTTTTTTTAAATAGAACCCCTTCAAAGTCAAACACCTGTCTAGAAAGTGGCAAAAGCAGTGATTCATAACGTTACAGTTTGCTCACATTGTGACAGGGATGTTTGAGCTGAATCACCATTTCATGTTATTGTGTGATTGGGGGCACTTGTCAGATTTGTGAAGTCTTTCCTGCATATTTTCACTATTTTTATTCACTTATATGAGTTTCACAAAAAAAAAAACTATATCTATTTATCCCTATTCTATGATACCTCATTTTACAACATTCAGAGTGCACAGACCAGTTCATGGAAAATTAAATGTTTGGAATGAATAACTAAGAGCTAAGTCTGATCAGTCATTTACAGTGAAAGCTACAAGCAGTAGATAAGTTACATCTACCAGTGGAAGGACTTTTCCGTTTATTATGTGACAAAAGGTTTCCTGCTGGGTAACACCTGGGGCAGAAAATGAGGATGCCTCATCATAGCAGCTCCCAGTTTTATCAGTTCTTTCTTTCAATACTGTTTGTGAAGTTTGTAGTTTAATGAAAGATTCGTGATCTTTATAAAAAAACAATTGCAATCACAATTTTATTTCTTATGTTAGAATCCGTTTACTCAGTAAAAATACAAATTCGTCTTTCTTTTGCTGTATTTTATCTAAGCCATTTCCTTTTAAGCAGAAAAAAGATGGCATTTATATTCAATTATGAAGTAAAACATTAAAATCTATATATATTTCTCAAGGTTTAGAGAAAGCGAAGTAATTAAAACTAGATCAATGAAATATCATTTTCAATGTGCGTGAAAAAAAACCATATTTATCGTTCTCTCTGAAGATGTATGGTATTGTTTGAAGTCCAGAAGACACTTGACTAAACCAACTTCTATGTTGTTTTAGGGATCGGCTGTTCTGGTCTGGACCTCCTCACTTGACTCTAAAAGATCAAGGTTCACGTCTGTCCATTCCAACTCCATTTTGCCACATGTCTGCCTCCAAACTGGAGGTTCACTGACAACACACTGCAAGCTACATTCCCCGAACCCTGAAATCCACAGCAAGCTGTGTTATTTTACTGTCTGTCACACGTTTGGGCTTTCTGTCTACATTTCATTTCAGCAACTTGTTCAAAACAATAGTTTATTCATTTATCTTTCTCCTAGCAATGGCGGTTGTGCAGTTTTGTTGTGTGCCAGGTGGATATTTTTGTGTATTTATGTATGAGCAAACATGATGTCAAGCACATTTTTTATTGGCTCTAATCGGAGCAGCCTGACCTGTATCCAATCAACGGAACACAATAAATCTGGACATATGAGTTTTTTAAAATGACCGTTTGAGTTTTTGAAGACAATCCTCTTAAACTTAGAGAAGTTTAACGCACTTTCATGTTTTTTTGCGATGGCATGGGGCCGGAGGCAGACTGTCTTTATAGGTCATGTGATACTTGGGTCATTTTGAGGCCCGCACAGCGGATCACCAGGATCAAACGCTCTGACTGGCTCCATGGCTTAGTGAGTTATAGATGGTTGGAGGCAACAGGGTTTCAGATACAGTATAAATGTTTTACAGAACACTAATTCACATCAAGCTTTCAACTTGACGTTGATTGAGCTGGAAAATGAACAGCTACTGAAATGATGCCTGTGAGTTGGTCTGAGTTAGGCCGGTTCCTTTGAGTAGTTTGAAAACCTGTTAAATGTTTGCCCTTGAGCCTCTCGTGTCGTCAAGTCGTCCATCTCTGTCATCGTGCGTTTGTGTTTGCAGTGAGAAAGTGCCCTTTTTAAAACGTTAAATATACGTTTAGTGTCATTTTCTGATTTAGTCTCTTCTACCAGTTCAATATTGTCAGTGTAAAATTGTCAGGTTGGGGATGTGAAGTACAAAATCTACAGAAATTGACAGGTTGCTGCCTCCAGCCTTCCTTTACGGTCTCAAATGCTGCTTCCCTTAACTTCCTTTTTCTTTCAGAATCTGGCTGTCTAGACCAGTGCAGCCTCGTAAGGGAGAGATGCATTGTGGGGGTAGCTACTTCTTGGACATGAAATCATTACAATGGACTCAGGTATGAAAAATGCCTCTTTAACAGGACCTCTCTGGACTAGAGTTGAGTCATGGCATCTGAACCTAAAGTCTTCCTTCTTCTGTCCACTGATGACTGATGAACCCACTTGGATGAGGGGTGAAACATTTCAAGAAATAAGTCTAAGTCCAGATGTCATGACTCAACTTCAAGACCACATCAGCAGGGTAGATGAGAACTTTTATCAACACTTTGCCATCTAAGGTTTTCGCCTCTGCTTTGATGTGTCCAGGTCGACCCAACGAGTTTGACTCAGAACAAACAAGTGAACCCAGTTATCTATTTTTAAATGACTGTAAACTCAATGCAGACTTTGCTGAAAATTGTAAAATGCTTTGAAGATCCTGGCTTTTATTTAGCTTTTTTAAAAAATAAAACATAGTTTTTTAGTAATAACCTGTCAAAGAAAATAGTTTTTTTCATTAATTTGATCAAATAAAAATGTATGCTCATATTAAATTCTTCTCTCACCTATAACAAAAATGTTTTTTCATGTAAAATATGACATCTTCAGAAGTAAAAAAGCTTTGAGAACATCCTCTTTGGTCTGCTACACCACTTTCCTTATACCTCAGCACATGATTATTATCCCTCCTCTTATGTGTCCAAAAAATCTGTCCAAAAAATTTAATTGTCACGTTTTAAAGTGACAATTAAAGTTGCACAGAAAACACACGTTTGCTTGTTACTTTAGCATAAATCCTTTTAAATTTTGACCGCTTATTAAAACCCACATAAATCGTTTAATGAAGGATCAAACTGTCAAAGTGAATAAAGAAAAATAACATAAAGCTGAGCTGCCAAGAACATGTATTACATGTGGAACCTTTTACAAAAAAAAGGCTGCACACAGCCTTGCATCCAACTGATGGTTTGATGACAACAATTTGTCTGCATACACACATAAGACCTGCAAATATTGAATACTTACAACAACAGCTGCACATAAATAATATGTAATCAACTAAAGAAAAATTTTATTTTAAGAAATTAAAAACTTTTATGCTCTTGCGGGCCACATAAAAAACATGGCGGGCCACATTTGGCCCCCGGGCCTCGAGTTTGACACACGTGATGTAAAGGAACAGGTTGTTTTTTATCCTGGTGAGTTGGAGCAACACAAGCATCTAGTGGACTTTCAGGTCTTATCCTGATTATCACTCCTTTTAGTCAGGCATTTAAAAAAACAACAACTTGTTTTTTGATTAAAAAAAAGCAAAGTACAGATTTATTTTTTTACAGAGAAGTGTGTGATTGACTGTCTGAAAAGACATTTAAAATGTATTATATATGCTATTAAATTAACTTAACACAGATTATTTCTTCCAGTCACAGGGTAATGACTAGCCAATTTTTATTTATTTATACTGATTTGTTTGTTATTTGGGGATTTATGGGAAGTTTTAATATAACATACTATCTGGGACACTGTGGTGTCTGGGTCTATTCCATGCCCACACAAGCTTATTCACTCTGCTGAACTTTCCTCATGCAGTGACCACTCTGCTGATTGTAAGTGAAGAGCTGATAAACTGTGATCCAGCCTCTCCCCCCTGTGGAAAAGTTAAGCACAGAGTTTCCAGTCAACCACCACTTTTATCCACTCAGATCGTGCTGCTCCCAAACTTACTTTCAATGAGATGAGAAAAAAAAAACCCAAAGGACTCATGGAAAAGCCAAATCTCTCTAAGAACTTCTATGACTCATGATAAACAATGTCGTTTTGGTAGCTGTGTCCTCATTGGGACGAACAGTGAAACTCCCTTCAAATTTTGACAAAATGTAGTGTTGGAAAGCACAATATTTTGTGAGTGAAGCACACTCAGACAAATGCCTGCACCACCCTGTTTCCATTGCTCAACCTTGGATTTGGTCTGATGGTCTCTCCCTCCATATGGCATCAATGTGGCATCTTTTGCTGAGGCCATTTATTGTAAGACACACTCAACTAAAGTGTGAATTTTTGTTCCATTTGACAACAAATTTGTTATTTTCTGATGCAAAGTGGGGATGCACTCATTCCTTGTGGGGCGGACAAGTTCAACTGGAAGAAGATTTAATACTAGATTCTTGTGATGAAATAAAGCCACCCCCCCCCCCCAACCCCGGCCCACTCCCACTCTACAAAGGTGTCTCATTCACTTTTTTTCAAGACCAGCCCCTCCTCTCTGACGAGATACCAGTGTGGGGGTGAAGCAAACTTCACTTGTTCCTTTCCAACAGTTCGGACTCTGTCCCTTCATCCACAGCCAGGATCATCCCGGCGTGAGAGCCAGCGCGCGGAGCATCCCGCATGAGAGGAGGGAAGCTGTTGAGTCAGTTTGAAGTGGACTTATCCGGGCACAGTTTACGCACGAACTTTACGCACGAGGACTCATTCAGTTTAAGGACTTACTTACATATTGTCATTCTTGATGGAATAAAACGCAAGTAAAGGTACGTTTGTTTCCCCTCTCTAATTATTATAAACATATATTTTAATTTATTGTAATAGTTATCTAGTAACTTTCTAACTTTTTAGATGTTTCGTGGTTTCAATAGGCTACCTTAACTAAATAAAAATGGACCCATCCGGTGAAAGACAGGTTTTTAGCGATTTACAAATTACATTCAGTGCGGGTTGTCCTCAGATAACCCGCGCTTGCAATTTTAATTCAGAATAGTAATATATGTCAATGCAAAATTGATATGTTACGAGCATATGGTTGTTTATTTTTTGTAATGAGCATAAAACGTTTTTTTGAAGACTTTGAAAGGAATCACTTTGCCAGTTGCAGAAAAGCTCCTCTGCTTCTTGAAGGTGATCAGGTGCTCCAAAAATTAATTGGCCAAAACGTGTAATTTTGAAGAAAGCGCACCGAGTTTTTCTACGTTTTTACATTGACTTTCAGTTAAAAAAATGCATTTGCACGTGGTTTAATCATTTTCAAAGCAACTATGAAACTTCATCCATTGCCACAGTTGCATTCCCTTCAAGGCGTTGCTGTCAGATCCACTGATGAGGTTGAATAAGATCTTAATCGTAAGAGGTATCCAGTATTTCAGGTGAAAATCTTTGGTTGCTGCACAAGAGCTCCCCCAGTTCCAGCGTCCACTGGGACCCACCACCTTTGTTTATACAGGGGGTGCTGGTGGGAGAAGGGGTTCACAGCTCCTGTCATCCCGTCTCCACACACTTCAAAGTTTGACCTCACAGGATGTATTACCCCTCAATTCTGCCACCCACAAGTTCCCCGAAAACGTCAGATTTTTGCCCTTATGTGTTTAAAACAAATACATAAATTAGTTTATTTGGATGACATATTTAAACAATCACTTAAATAGTTGCAAACCAAAAAGTAAATAAAATGAAAACTGTCCTAATAGAGCTTTTTATTGTCTCTGTCCCCAACAGATGATTCTAAATATAAGGCATATCCTGTGGTTGTATTATCTCAGTGAAGCTGCTGCAGCAACAGGTAAGGTTTGAATGGTTTCATCCATCTCCTCCTTCTTTAAACCTCTCCTCTGCTCCTCCTCAGTCTGCCTCCCTGAGTCCCTCCCCTTTTTTCCTGTTCATTTCTATTTGCTACCTCTTCTCTTTTCTAGAATGACAAACTTGTACATTTAGAGTCCCAAAACATAGAGGCTGTCAGTTTTTCTTAAAAATTGTAGAAAACAAATTGGTCCTGTGACTCTTCCAAGACTTTGCCTAAAAAATAGAGATGGCATAAGTACAGATGTTAACATTGCCTCCATGCCTCTATAGGCCCCTTCTCTTTTTGTCTCTGAATGGACACCTTTTAATTAAACACCACTCCAAGCGTGGAAGCTGAACAGCTGGTTGTATCCTACATCCTAATAAGACCCTCTGTTAAAGCTCATAGGCTCATGCCTTTGGGGCTGTCCCATCGCTGTGTCCTGAGAATACTCCACCTTTTTTTTCTGTGAATGCTTGCAACCCTCTTCCAAAAGAGAGCAAAGAGAGAAAAATAGATTTTTTTTTTCTCCTATGAGAAATTATTGCCATTCATTTTGTTATTGCTATTCTTTCTAAATTGGTGTAATCTTACCGACAAGTTTAAAAATGGGAATTCAGTATGTAAACTGATTTTGTTTTATGTTCAAGCTGTGTGACTATTAACTGGTTGTAACATTGTTTTTGTGATGCTGAACTCAGTCAATTATCCATCCGTTGGTTTAAAGCCTAAGTAGGAAAAACACATTTGAGCTTTTCTCTCTTTCGTGAACATGTAGTTGCTGTTGATGAAAGCTTGACATGTTCAGAGGTGATGCAATAATGCTCCCTCCTCTAAGCTGTTATGTCTGACATCATACAAACATACTGTACATTCAACAGCCTTAAATGTCTTCCCCACACCCATCGATGTCAGGTTGAGGTTAAACTTTCCAAAAGCTACTTTCAAGTCACAGTCCTTTTTTTTTATTAGGCTGGGTGTAGTTGCCACACCCCATCTACTGAAATGACTCAGGCACTATGTAGTGTCTGCCATAACCAGCTAAAAGTGTATGAGAAAAATGCCTTAAAAGTATGCTAAAATGAATGATTATTGTTATTTTTTTGCCTTTTAGCTTCCCATGCGTTATCAATATTCAGACCGATAACTGGATCCCTGTCAGGGAAAGTGAATCTTCCTTGCTATTTTTCAACAATCCCAACATCTGCACCACTCATTGGTCCAAATGGATCAATCACTTATGGCCGGGATCTGTTAAGGATCAAATGGACCAAGATAGAGAGAAATACAGAGTCTGTTGTGCTGGTGGCACAAAACGGGGTGATCAAGATAGGTAAGAGTTACAGGAACCGAGTATCAGTGCCCAGTCATCCTGAAGATGTTGGCGACGCTTCACTAACTATGGTCAAGCTGCGTGCCAGTGATGCAGGCACTTACCGCTGTGAGGTCTTGTATGGCATCGAAGACACCCAGGACACAGTTAGCCTTGATGTCAGAGGTGAGATTCTTACGCTCTCCTACACTTGTATTATCCAGAAAATGGCATTAAAATGTTTTTGCTTCAAATGCTAAATATTGATAACAGAACAGAAATTAAAGTTGCATAAATAGATCCTTAATGATGCCAACTATATGTTTTGTAGTCTGAAATAGTCAATCTATGCAAATCAGTCATTAGAAACCAAATGTGGATGAAATTGAACTGATCAATTAATCTTACTGAAGTTATTTATTTTCGTCCATCAACATGTGCTTTTAATCTGCCCATCACTTCATAACCTCCTGAATATTTATTCAAACGTTGTCAAAGTGGAAGCAGGATATGTAAGAATTCGATAGGGAGCCCCCCAGCTTGTACTTGTTGTCCGCATTTACATAGTTTTTTGTTTTTGTTTTTTCAAGTGTTGTGAGAATTATTATGTGACTCTAATTGAAAACATGGGTGGGGAAAATAATGGGATAGTTTTGGTTTAAAGACTGCACAACCACGTTTCTAACTATCTGCAATCTTAATTGACACCATCAATCAAATCTTTTGCGTCTTTCTACTGTCCACAAATATGGGGATTTCAGGGCCATGGCATCATGTGCAGTTATCTTGTTCATTTGTGGTAAACTGTAGAGTGCTTTGCATATCCTCTTTGCTCCCCCTTTCCATATAAAATGCATGATTCAGTTATTTTACCAACAGATTCTGCTTTATAAGACATTTACCCCCAATTTACCACTCCAGGTTTACACTCATGAAATCCAGATGACAATCTTCAAATTTCTTAGCAAAGAGAAATTTTGCTGAAAAAAATCCTGTCTCATTTTTAAAAAGTAGTTTTTTTTCAAACTCCTTTCTTCCAGGCGTTGTTTTCCATTACCGAGCAAAAACCAGCAGATACACTTTAGATTATCAGAAGGCTGTTTGGGCCTGTCAAGATATTGGAGCAACTATTGCTACCTATGACCAAATGAAAGCGGCCTACGAGGATGGGTTTGACCAATGTGATGCTGGCTGGATTGCCGATCAGACAGTGAGGTCAGCATCTTCAGTTAAAACTTTATTTAAAGCACCTAGATTTTTAACATTTCTGTATTTTATACACATATTTTAAACGTTGGCCAAAAGCAGCAAGTAGTGACTCATGAATTCTTGTGACTCTTTGTTTCTCCACTTGCAGATACCCAATTACAAAGCCCAGAAAGGGCTGCTTTGGAAACCTCATGACTAAACCTGGCATCAGGTCATATGGAACCAGAAAACCCACAGAGACCTACGACGTGTACTGTTATGTGGACAAACTTGATGGTAAGAAATGAGGTATCATTTAGGAGCAAAAAGCACATCTTAAATGATGAATAATTTACTAAAAAAGGATACATGACACGTGACGCCAGAATAAACAAGAAGAACCAGTCACAGTCCACTGCTTTTTTATTGCCATCGTTCTGGGTTTTGATGTCGTCTCAGTTTGCTATTGACAACCACAGCAATATGCTTAGGAGGCTTTGGCTTGACCTGCTAAAAGAATTTTTAGGGTGATATGTTTGTGACACATTTTTATGATGAAAATTCCACAGGGACCAACAAAACAATAATTTCCTGTTAATGTTGAAATGTAAAAATAATTAGGCAAAGAAATAAATTAACTTAAAAGTTTAGCTTCTCTATAATTATAACACCTTTTTAATATTAGCATGACAATTTTATGTTTATGACATAAATAACAAAGAAAAAAATAAATCTGCTGGTCTGGATGCTGAAAGTGACTTGTTGAGGAGAGTGTCGTTTGTTTTGTCTGCTGTAAGAGGGGAACACATTCCTGAGTGGGAAAGCATCTGTATTCTCAACGCCCCCATAAATCAGGAAATGTCAGCCAATATTGTGATACTTGAAAATGCTACACCCAAAACTAAGCGAAATGTAGCAAGAAATCATCTCCTTTCATAATCATGATTGGATTCAGTTGCAGACACACAATTTTGTTTTCTTTATTACATATCATCCTTTAAGAAAAGACATCCTAAGGTTGAGATTCACAAGTGCATGATCATAGGAAAAGATGCTTCAGGAGGCAACTGAAGGTGGGATTTATGTTACTCAGTTCATCTTTTATACTTATGCACTTTTGCTTTCCCACCCTTTAGTTCAATGTTTTTTTTACAGCGCCCTCCACTTTTAAACATCTTTAAAAAAAGCAACTTGAAGTACAGTCATTGGCGCCGACAGGGTGGGCACATAGTCTGCATTGTTATCCCACATTAGGATGATATGCTGAAAGAACTAGTGTTCTCCAAAATGTTAAAGGTGGGAAATATTTTGGGTTTTTCCTTGCACAAAAGTGAGTTTGTCATGATTTGGGGATTTCCAAAAGTGGTCTTAAAAGTAGTGATCACCACAGCTATGTTTGTCCTAAAAATGGGTTGATCTTATCTCTGTTTTCATTTATTTGTCTTTTCTTTGCTTTAATTAAGGTGAGGTCTATTATGCTCCTGTGACCCGTAAGATGACTTTTGAAGAGGCCAGTGAAGAGTGTAAAAAGAGGAATGCTGTCCTTGCGACCCCCGGCCAGCTCCATGCCGCCTGGAGACAGGGGCTAGACAGATGCGACTATGGCTGGTTGTCAGACGGCAGTGTGCGGCATCCTGTTGCAGTATCCAGAATTCAGTGTGGGGGAGGTCTGCTTGGTGTGAGGACCATGTATCGCTACAGAAACCAAACCGGTTTTCCAGAACCAACAATGAAGCTTGGGGCCTATTGTTTTAAAGGTAAGTGTCATTGCATTTGTCGCTGTTTATTGTATGTTCAGTAAGTAAGTCAGTATTACAGTGTTTATTTAAAACAACAAAGCTGTCGGAAAATGATCAGTTTAAGAAAATAAACTATATTTAAAGTAATAAATGATGGCAATGACCTGGGAATACCTTTGAAACAATTAAATCCTTAACAATATAACAAATAACTCCATATGATGAAGTAGGAAAGTCTTTATAATTATTTATACTGGACACTTTATAAATGTGGAGAGAAAAAAACTTCAGTTAAATTTTTAGAACAAACAAATTATAACAGCATTATCATTTTGGTGGTTAAAACATTTTTCATTTTAGATTAATTTTAGGAGGCTGGGGCCCAAATCAGCATAAAAAGGAATATAATCTCCATGCTGCCTTAAAAATGTTCCAAATGCAAACGAAGGGAGAAAAACGTAACGGCAAAAGAATGGAACCTGAGGGAGCTCCTCATAGAAGGGGCATCTAGGATGACATGAAGCTCCAAAAAACAAACTGAAAAAAATCTATCTCCATAGTAAAGCCCAAATTCCAGTAAAGCTGTAATATTCATCTCCTCACAGTCTTGCTGTTTATGATTATAAACTTCATCAAATCAGATGTAATGCTTTTTAGGGATCAATTTTGATGATTGTTTTCAGAGAGAGCTGTTTAAATGATTGCAATTGCAATCATGACGTTTATTTCAGTGATAGTAGTAAAGGCAGGAATAAATAAAAGCTTTCCATAAGGAATCAAGCCTGACTGCAAAGAGCTATGAGTTCATCTTTTATACTTATGCGCTTTTGCTTTCCCACCCTTTTTAGTTCAGTGTTTTTGCAACACCAGTTTTACACATCTTTAAAAAAATCAAATATACACACAAAAAGCATTAACTGTCCTTGTTAGAGAGCTATGCTTTAGTTTGATTAACACAAGCATGAGAAAAGGAGTGTGATAACTTTTCATGACACTGTTGGTTACGTGCCAGACCAACATTTTGACCTCATTGTCTCCTTTCTTGTCTGAGGCGACAGCGTGAAGAGAAGAGTAAAATACCTGTGGCATACTCTAATTACCCTGAAAGTAAACGTCCTATCCTGTTTTCTAATAGTTTGTTCAAGGGCTAGATAGATAAATTATTGTTTACACAATTTGTCTTATTATTGTTATTTGCCAGGGCTTATTAAAGTAATTTCCTGGCTTTGAAAATCTACTGAAAAAGCTGTGATTATAGCCACAATCCAGGCAAAACCAGAAAGAACTTTTTGGTCAGTAGAATTAGACACATTTTTTCAAATGATATTGTTTCTAACTTATCGGTATTCCAAGAGCAGCAACAAATCACAGCCATTTAGAGAAACATCAGAAGTCTTTAGGTACACCCTGCAGCCTTTTTCGTCTCTCTATCTGACCCCTTTTGCGTCTTTCATCTCTCATTTCCGCTGTCAGTTTGCTGCCTGTCATTCTCACTTGCACTTATCAGAACAGACGTTCAGAAAATGGACAAAGCTACTGCTGGACTTCTAAATCCAGTCATCCTCGGTGACCTCTGACATGGCCTTTCCATCTTTACAAGTGAGTGGCCGGACAGATAAGCCGTCCACTGTCTGGTCATTTTCTCTCCCTTGGGCCATACTACGTTTTGCAGTGATAAGTCCCAGTGGAGTTCAGAGGTCACACAAACAGGCCACCCTCACGTCCAGCTCCGTGTATGTCATGTCAGCTCTCTCAGCAGTGTTGTATTTACACCTTGGAGTAAGTGCTTTTCAAGTACCTGTGTTTTCTGGGGCTCTCTCCATCACTTCCTGTTGTCCTAATGCCCGTGATATCTCAAAAGAGAAACATTAGGTGAACCAGTGCCACTTAGACTGTACAGAGACAGTGACTGAGGAGGTGGGAAAAGAGAAATAGAGAACTCCTTTCTGATAAGTCTAAATATTGAAACAACATATCCAGTGTTTTT